>CAJNDV010035919.1:0-13826 GCA_905221635.1 Symbiodinium sp. CCMP2456
AGGACCTTTAGATCAATGCTCACATACATACATACATACATACATACATACATACATACATACATACATGCAATACATACATGCAGATTTTTATACATCCAGATACATACACACATGAGTTTGACGACTTACTCATTAACTACCGTGGTCGGTATTCAAGGTATCCGCTGTTTGCTGTTGCTACCCGTGACTCAGTGTCGCCAATCATTACGTGAAACCTTCCCAGCGAGGTCTACACGTGTTCGAGAAGTCGCGACGTGCGTGGATCGAGAGTGAATGTCACCCAGGCAGGATTGTACGAAGTAGTGCACCACCAAGATGAGCTGCAACTGGATCTCTCTACTTGCAGTACACTATATCACTGCCAACACCGCCCCCAAAAAAAGGGAAAACCTACAAGTAGTACGTGGACTCAGCGGGCCGTTCTGGGTTCGAGCCAAGTGCCAGCATCTTGGAAACTTTCTTAACAAGGGGGAAGGCCCGAGCCTTGCACGTTTGGAGCCTACATGCGAAATCTCATCTCTCGAGGAATTTACAGGCCGAGTACAGCTTGCTGCTCCGCTTCAAATCAGGGCTACGGGGTTCACTACTGAGCCCCCCGTAGAGGACCCCTGCATGGCGAAGGTCTCCTACACTGTTTCATGATTGCAGGGCGAGGTGTTTCTACTACTTGGAACATGGACACTGCCGCCGGGCATCGAGGTCAGCGAATGCGATGGAAAAGACCAGGTACAGATCCAGGAAGATCCGCAACAAGTGCTGCATGGAGCTGTAAGTACTGTAATGTAACGCCAGGTGGTGTAATGCAAGGCAGCCTTGGCTTGCAGTACGCCTGTGGCTGGTTCTGGTTGTGGCGGGATAATTCCCGACATCCCGTACCAAGGCTTTCGGGTTAACCTGGAGCACTTAACAGCGGCGGAAACAGAACACTCGATCTTCACAACGAGCCTCGCCCGCTTAGCGCGACACTGCAGTCAGGCAATACATACTCTGCATACAGCATAACTCAGAACTAAATATGAAACCTCACCCAGGCCAGGAATGATGAAACTGAGCCCCTGAAGAAATAGCGCCTCGCCGTGGGCTTGGCCCACGCAGGGAAGTCGAGCGCCGAGTGGCCTGAAGGTAGGCTTGTTCGGCTTGGTCCCGACCCTCAATCAGGGCGTCATGTGCACCTGCTACTGGTAGCACTGGTGTAACTCGGCATGTGCATCTGCTCCACAAGTGAGAGGCATGTAGGCAGTCAAGCTTCCCACATGTTGCATGCGAGTGAAGCATTCAGTCTGCAGTGCACTTGGTCAGGCACCTCCCTCTGCTTTTGTGCTGTTTGTTTGGTGGCCTCTGTTGCCCTTAATCTCTTGTAATAGTCTAAGTCTATATAAGTGCTCTGCTCCTGCTACCTTGCTTCTCAGGGCAAACTGCGACTACTTCGGTCTGCCCCGCAGCTTCCCACCAGAGTCGACCCATCACTGCTGCAGCCCCACATGCGCCGAACATGTGTGTCTGTGTAGACATGGCGACATGCAACAAGCCTTGCAACTTTTCTTACAGAGGGGGGGGAGGGGGGGCATGGCATGACGGCCATGCCTGAGCGCGTCTGTGCGCCTATATTCGTGCTACTGCGGCATACTGGTACCCAACCGAATCCCCCTGCACCCGCTTCACGGATTGCGCTTTGTGTGCTGGTGGTTTGCCAGGGTGCCGGCAAACAGAGTCTGCGAGAAGGGCTGCACAACATACTTCACCGAAACTAAAAGCTATCGTTGCGATCTGTCCCGAGCCATCGCAAAACCTGAAGGAAGCATAAGTATGCTTCCTTCAGGTTGTCAGTTCCACCTCCGGCTGGACTTGTTACATCACCGCTCATAGTTCACACGCGCATGAGCTGCATTGTGTACGTGAGTCACTTCGCAACCCCAAACCTGTGGAGAGAAAGAAGAAAGAGGTTGCAGAAATACAACGAAGACGCCGAGATAGTGGCAAATTCAAGGAGAGGAGTGGGATGGAAGGCAACAGATCAGAGGCTTACTGATGTCGGCCTCAGAAGCTCCGGGCAGCTCACGGACACTTTTTCCACGCAAGTGCTCGCGCAGCCTCGCGTAAGCACGTCATGTTCTGCGCAAGGGGACCGAGACATAGGCAGCATCCTGAGATAGATGCACAGAGCCAGCTCTGCATCCAAAATGTCAGAAGATAGTTGTTTGTTGCTGCCACGTTTAGGGTTTAGGGTCTAGGGTTTAGGGTTCCATGAACATCTGCCGAATGCAGCTCGGGATCCCAGGATGCATGCGTCACCCAAGAAGACTTTGCTTGGCCCACGGCGGCAAAGGCTCTGCATGGACCCCGAGGTGGTGGAAGGCCCAAAGGAGCCAAGGCCTCAAAAGGATACTGAAAGGGTTCTACAACTTGCTGCGTGGGTTACTATATGGGGGTTTCCGAAAAAGGGGGGACCCTAAATATAGTACCCCAAATAGTAAGATCCTTATGATAAGGACCCCAAAATACGGTAAAAACCCCCTATTTTCGGAAACTCCCTGGTGGGGTCTTGACAAGAGGCCTGAAGCAGCGCAGCATCAGATCCGAAGACCGCCAACATCAGCGGCGTGCCTGCAACCCGGAGTAACTTAATGTAGGGGCCTTAATAACTAGAATAGGGTTTTGGGGCCCCTTATACTATAATAACAAACCGGAACCCCTCAAAATGGTATAGGCAATTATTTAGGCCCCTCTGTTAACCCTAGAGCCCTAGAGGAACATGGATGGCTTGTGAAGTCTCTTCTCCTCCGCCCAGGTGCCTGGTGTCAAGGTTTCTGCCCAAGCGGCCACCACTGCCGCCTCTGCCTCCACCCTGTCCTCGCCTGCAACCTTCGCGAAGACGCCTGGACCCAGGTGAGTTTTGAAGCTGCAAGGGGGGGATGCCAGTTCTAGGCAGCTGCAAATAAACCTGAACCCTGTGTTGATGTGTCAGACCCGAAACCCTCAATTTCCAAGCATTAGCTGAACCTTGAGCCTCCTCCGAATCACAGCCGATTTCTGCACATGATGAGTATCGGTCACCAAGCGAAGGGAACTTGGGATTCGAGCTGGTTCCGAGGTTTCTGGGTTTAGACTCCGCCGAGCCTGAGCATCAGCAGCCGCGAACCGACGGCTCCAAAGACGAAGGCAGTGTAGACTTTTGTCGCGCGCTGCGGTGTGCGAGAGGGGAAGATTAGTGTCTTGCAGAACGCAATGCGCCTGTGGCATCCTGTGCTGGCAACAAGGGTCAACCGATCGCGAGGCCCTCACGCTTCGACTACCTTGCCGACTCTGCTATGCCCTGGAGGCAGAGTTCGGTGGACCCTCCGCCGAAAAGCGTTGAAACGCGGCATCAAAACCATTGGGACCTCTTGGGCTGTACAGCGGGTCAGAAAATTTATCAGAGTCGATGAAGATCGCCTGCAACTACGACCTTTTTGGTCCGCGTTGCAAGTTGGCCCCATCCAGAAACTGCTGCACAGGATATTCTGTTCTGGACGGAGCATGTAAGCCTGCAGCTCAAAGACGAATTATATTCAGGTTGTCAGGCGACTATTAGTTTGACATCCCGAAATGCCAGCTCTCAGTGCGACTGAGATGTCCCGGGGCAACCTTAAATAGCCCCGCCGCTAGTCCGAATTCCCACCGTCGGCATGCACAAACCGTGGCCAGCAGAGAGCTCTCAAACAGCCGCGAGCTTGGCAGGGATCTCCGCGTACTCGGCGATAATCTCCCGAAGGCGATCGCCGGTCATGGTCTCCAGCTCTGTCAGCTCGTCGGCCACACGATCCAGGCACGCACGGTTGGTCATCAGGATGTTCAGTGCGTTGAGGTAGCAATCATCCGAGATGTTCTTGATGGCCTGGTCGATCTTCTCGCTGAGCTCCTCCGAGTAGTCGGGGCCCGTGAAGCCGCCGTCATCGATTGCGAGGGAGCCGACCTCGGACATGCCAAACTGGGTGACCATTGCCCGGGCCATGCGCTCCACCTGCTGGAGGTCGCCCCCGGCACCCGTCGTCACCTGCCGAGCAGGGCACGCGGACATGAAACCAGGATGAGCCAATCCAAGTCACAACGAGTTTCAACACACCCGCAAAATATCGCAAAACGCCCCGCACGCACCCCTGCACCTGGCTAGTTCCGAAGATCAGCTGCTCGGCAGCCCGTCCGCCCAGGGCGCCGGCAATACGAGCCTTCAGCATGGCGGCAGAGATCAGGCTCTGGTCCTCATTTGGGGTGAACCAGGTGAGGCCCTTGGCCTGCCCACGCGGGATCAAGGTCACCTTGTTCACGGGGTCGTGGTATGGGAGCAGGGTTCCGACGATGGCATGTCCTGCCTCGTGGTAGGCAATCAGCTTCTTGGCCGCGTTGTCCTGCAGAGCACGTCCCTCGAGGCCCGCGATGACCCGGTCGGTGGCGTCGTTGATCTCATCCATGCTGATGGCCGTCTTGTTGCGCCGGGCTGCAAGGATAGCTGACTCGTTCATCAGATTCTCCAGGTCAGCACCAGAGAAGCCGGCGGTGCGCTTGGCGATGTCCATGAGTGTGATCTCGCCGTCGAGCTTCTTGTTCTTGACGTGGACCTCCAGGATCTGCGCACGGCCCTTGACATCTGGGAGACCGACCTGCACACGGCGATCGAAACGCCCAGGGCGCAACAAAGCGTTGTCCAGGATGTCCGACCGGTTAGTGGCTGCGACCACGATCACACCGCTATTTCCCTCGAAGCCGTCCATCTCCGTGAGGATCTGATTCAAGGTCTGCTCACGCTCGTCGTTGCCACCGCCCATGCCAGCTCCGCGCTGGCGACCAATTGCATCGATCTCATCGATGAACACGATGCATGGAGCCTTCTCTTTGGCCTGCTTGAAGATATCTCGCACACGCGAGGCACCCACACCGACGAAAAGCTCGATAAACTCCGAGGCGGAAGACTGAATGAAGGGCACGCCAGACTCACCTGCCAGTGCCTTGGCCATCAGCGTCTTGCCGGTGCCGGGGGGGCCTGTCAACAGCACCCCGCGAGGGATCTTCGCGCCGACCTTCACGAACCTTTCGGGTGCCTTCAAGAAGTCCACAATCTCCATAAGCTCTTCCTTCGCCTCGTCGATGCCAGCCACATCTTCGAACTTCACGCCGGTTTCAGGTGTGATCATGATCTTAGCCTGACCTTGGCTGCCGAAGCCTGGGATGCCACCGCCACCGGGGGCATTAGAGCGGAGGAATAGCAGGCCTGCGATCAGCAGCAGTGGAAGGGCAACATCACCCAGGACACCGAACAAAGGATTTGGCCTCTCCGGCTGATGGACCTCGATCGAGACACCCTTGCCTGTCAGCTTCTCGATGAGGCCTGTGGTGGCACCTGGAAGATCGCAAACAAGCTGGCCGCCCCCTGACACGGTGACGACGGCTGTGCGGCCAAGGTTGTAGAAGTCCACGCACTTCACAGAACCCTCATCCACGAACTCGAGGAGACGCGAGTAGGTCACGCGCCCCGTGACGCCGGCGACGCCCCCTCCGCTCGGCTGCTGCATCTGCATCTGCGGGGCGCCCATGGACTGCAGCGCCGGCACATCGTCAGCCTTGGCTGCCAATGGTGCCGAGGTGGCAGCGAGAGCTGCGAGGACCTGCACAGCAGCAGCATTCACAACAGTGTCGGGCAGCGCAGCGCCGGTGGAGACCTCGCCGGCCATGTCCTTCACTCGGCGCAGGACCTCCTCACTGGTGGACTCCGGGCTCTCAGCGTCAGGCGTTGCCAGCCCAAGCCGGGCAACAGCGCTGCGAGCGGCCTTGCCACCCTGTGGCGAAGCACGCGAAGAGCCGCAGAAGCCGCGACGAGGGCAGTCGGCACAAGCGAACCTGAAGCGCATTGTCCGTTCACAAGCTCGCAAAGAAAGCCCACTGCTATGACAAATCACTGGCAGCTCCCTGGGTGCCGAGGAACATCATCGGCTTGTCCGGATGCAGGCACTGTGTCTTGCGAGGCATGGTCTCGACCACCTCACCCGTGTAGGCGGCGACTGCCATCTTTGTGTTGCCCATTACGAGCTTTCCTGCGGCAGCTGCTTTGTTGATCAGCTTCATCAGCTGCTCGCCGGAGACCTTCTCCTCCTCCATGAGCAGATTGGCAAGCTCATCCAGGAGATACATATTGTCGCGCAGGAGCTTCATGCCACGCTCATACTGCTCATCCACGATGCGCTTGACCTCGGCATCCACCTTCTGCTTCAGTGCTTGAGACATGGGAGGTGCTCCCTGGCCCATCAAGTCGCGGCCCATGAAAGGTCCACCGCCCTGCTGTCCTCCCAGGAGCCGCTGGCCAATCTCCGGGGACATGCCCAGCGACATCACCATCTGCTTGGCGACCTGCGTGCACTGCTGGAAGTCGTTCGATGCACCGGTGGTGACGTTATCCCTGCCGTTGATGATCTCCTCGGCCAGGCGCCCGCCAAGTGCCACGCACATGCGATTCTCCAGGAACTCCTTCGAGTAAAGACCGGAATTGAGCCTGTCCTCTGAGGGCATGAAGATCGTGACGCCGCCGGCAGGCCCACGGGGAACAATGCTGATCTTCGCCACGATGTCATAGTCGTTCATCAGTGCACCCAGGATGGCGTGACCGGCCTCGTGGTATGCCACCAACCTCTTCTTCGGTTCGGACATGACGGCATCCTTCTTCTCCAAGCCAATCGCAATGCGCTCCAGTGCATTGAAGATGTCGTCGGAGTCGATCTCCGCCTTGTTCTGGCGCGCCGCGACGATGGCGCCCTCGTTGAGGAGGTTGGCGAGGTCCGCGCCAGACATGCCGGGTGTCTGCCGGGCAATGGCTGCGAGGTCAACACCAGGTGCCAGGTTCTTTCCCTTGGCGTGAACCTTTAAGATTTCGGAGCGGCCCTGGACGTCGGGAGGATCCACCTGCCGCACCATCTGCTAAAATCTCTTCAGAACAGTTCTTCAACATACATTGGTGGCGTTCTCACGCCATGCCTTCCACAAGACAACGCGATCGTCTACAAGCCTGGAACTCCGAAACTCTAAACCAATGCAGCCGCTTACCCCGATGCCTGAATTTGGCGATCGAAGCGTCCTGGCCGCACCAAGGCTTGGTCCAGGATGTCGGCTCGGTTCGTGGCCGCAATTACTACGACGCCCTTGTTCGCTTCGAAGCCATCCATCTCCGTGAGCAGCTGGTTCACTGTCTGCTCTCGCTCGTCGTTGCCCTGGCCGAAGCCCGCGCTGCGCTGCCGACCAACCGCATCAATCTCGTCGATGAAGATGATGCAGGGGGCTGACTTCTTCGCCTGCTCGAAGAGGTCACGCACACGCGAGGCACCGATCCCCGCGAAGATCTCAACGAACTCCGATGCCGAGATGCTGAAGAAGGGAACGCCTGCCTCACCGGCCACTGCCTTCGCCAGCAGCGTCTTGCCGGTACCGGGTGGCCCAACCAAGAGGGCACCCTTGGGGATCTTGGCGCCGAGCTCGGAGTAGCGCGAGGTGTTCTTCAGGAAATCGACGACCTCCACCAACTCTTGTTTGGCACCATCGCAGCCAGCCACGTCTGCGAACTTGACCTTCGTGTCCCCATCCTTGATGATTCTGGCCTTAGACTTGCCGAGCTCAAGCGGGTTTCCGCCTGGGCCGCCAGGTCCTGCGGGTCCTCCCATGCCAGCGCCTCCGAAGAGAACAAGAAGCCCTGCGATCAGCCAGGCGATGGGACCTGCAAAGCGCGCCAGGAAGTCCAATGGCCCGCCACTGTTGGCTCCAGGGCTCTGCATGACCACATCCACCTTCTTCTCTGCAAGGCTGTTGAACAACAGGTCTTGAATCCTGAACTCTGCTTCTTGCCAAAACCGGAAAATCACAAAAGCTGTTAGCGTGCTCATTGATTTCAATAGGCTAGGTGTACAAAATATGTGGTGGTCGAGCTATCGGGCAAGAAGTACCGGCTACATAAGGGGGGAGAGGCCGGCTGCTGGATGGGCAGACGAAGGGTCTTTCGGAGCTCCCGTGAGTTTCCCGTCCGGACAGGAGCGAGTATGCACATGTGTGTAGGCTCTGCTGGCCTGCCGGGAGGGGGGAAGGTAGCCAGGACAGGGCCAGTGATAGCTCGCAGGCAGGGATGGGAGATGAAGATCCCTAGAGTGGTTACTTACGAAAGCATGAACTAAAACCAGGCAGCAGCAGCAGCAGCAGCAGCAGTAGCACATGATGGCACATGTACGCTGTTCACCATTTGTGCTAAATCGTGTCAAAGTGCTCCCTGTTCGATTTGGCCTGGTTTGAGTTTGGATCGGCTTCTCTTCCTCAAGTGTCATGTATCCTACTGGGTGTGTGCATCAGGCGTACTTGCTTCGACTCGTCTTCTCTATGGCATACTCTATGGCCGGTCGTGGTTCAATGCAGCATGTTTCGAGGGCCTCTCCTATGCACACCATAACTACGCTCACCTGCAATGATGCAGGCCAGTCCTTGCATGCAGCGCCGGAACGGTAGCTAGAACGACAGACAAACACCCATAGGCAAAAGAAGCCCAATTGCAGAGCCCAGCGGCTGTCCATTGGGGATCAAGTTCACCTCGTGACGAGCTCCATCCTTGGTGGTGTACTGGGCGGAAAGCTGGTCATCCTGGACACGCACCATCTCCACGTCACCGCGGTTGACGGACTCCATGAAATCGGAATAGTTGACGGCATCCGCCGCCACGGCCGGCTGCAGGCTGACACTGTAAGTCAGAAGAAGAGATGCGGCAGCGCCTGCCGCCCAGCGAAGCTGCTTCTCGGCGCCACCCCGCAGCGACTCGCCGGCGTCTGCAACCCTCGCAAAGGCCATGACAGCTGGGGCCGAAAGCACCGCACCTCGGCGGAGCTCGCTCGCAGCAAAAGCCTGAAGCTGCTGCACGAGGACAGCCACCTGCTGTGGCTCGGGCTGTCGAAGAAGCTGCTCAGCCAAGGCCACGAGCTCTGGAAGGCCTTCGGGACCCTTCCCGTCTCCGTTCTCAGTGGAGAGTGCAGCCAATGCGGATTTGCGCTTGGCCGGCCCGCGCTTGGCCGCACGGCGCGGGCCCAACGCGGCGACTGCGCCCATGCTCATGGCGCTGGCACCTGCTGCGGCCATGTTCAGGTTCCTGGCATGCCTGGCCTCGTCACCCGAAGCTCTGCTGGCGACGTGCTGCGTCTGCAGTTGCATCTGACGAGGGACATCCTGTCCCGGAGCAAGGAAGCTGGGGGCTGCCAGTAGCGCAGCAGCCACAGCGCCACCTACCGCCACAGGGCCTGTTGACCGGGCCATCTTGCTGACAACCGCCATGTGCGTAACTTTATGGGCGGCTCGCGGTGCGTGCTAGCGAAATTTGTCTTGAGCCAAAGCTTCAATTATAACTCCGAGTCCGAGATCCCTGACTGATTTCCTGGCCAGTCTCTTGTGCCGAATGCGTGTCGGATGCAGGAGCCTGAGGCATTCTCTGGACAAGCGCACAGAGTCGCCACGCCGTCCTGTGTTCGAAGGGGCTGCTGAAGGTTCATAGACCTGCCACTACAACCAACCACCCAAGCATTCTGTTTTTTTTCTAGCTGTCCCCCAAAGCAAGTCTCGGAACATGATCTTCCACCTGGCCTGGCTTCAGAAAACGAACATGTATGATCGTGTGTTACGCACACGGATCGCCCACTCCTCAAGAAACGTTACAAAGATCGCGGCATCGGCAGCACTGCACAACACCTCAGTCGTGCAAGATGCCAGGGGCTATAGCATCGAGACTGCGGCTACAGAACACGATTGTCATGGCTCAAAACATCTGCAATCTGACAGTCTTTCATGCATTGGTGCGTGGCAGCGGCTGTAGCTTTGAAGCAGGGCTCTGCAGGCCAATCCTTCCAGCACACTGTTACTTGCAGTGGGTAGGGCTTGGGGTTTTTAATCTCGCAACTCGGACACATCCAGGATCAGGTCCGGTTTAGGGTCGTGCACGGCTCGGCCGTCCTCCGTCCACCACCCTGCATCTCGCTTCCAAGTGAACAAGCTGTCACGAGCAAAGGTGATCGGCGGTTCGGCAGCGGCAGCAGGCTGACCTCAGGGTCACCATGGCACAGCAAGAACCCAGAGAACCCAATACCCCTTAATTAAGGAATACACCTTAAATTATAGGGGTCTTAATATTATGATTTAAGGCATATTCCTTAAGTAAGGGGTATTGGGCTCTCTGGGGAAGCAGCTGCTAGGCCGCTAGGCTATCCGCCAAAAGCGCCTTCTCCCTCTGCCAGCTCGGCGGTTTTCAAGCACCTGCCAAGACAGTCCGGGTGTGGGGGGGGGTGGGTTTTCGCAAGTGATCGACACGAGAGCGGCATTGAAGCCTTGGCAACTCCTGCTGGAGGTTCAAGCCCAAATCCGCCTCCAACTCTCCCAGGGCTTCGAACCACTCCTGGGCATTTCGTGCGCCAGCACGCTCAATGAAAACTGCCTTGCGCGGTTCATGTGAAACTGCACTCTCTGCACAAGCACGACAGGGGCGCGCTGTGCTGCCCACCATTTCAACAGGCCCTGTCAAGCGGAGCGGCATTAAGAACGGTGCGGACAAAACCATCCACCGCCTTCTCAACCTCGTCACAGCAGAGCAAGCTGCGAATGGAGTGACGAGTACTGTGCACGTACAGAACATGCCAGGTGATTCTTTGATGGCCTCCGGGGACAGCGTCACACAAACGGCAGATGCAGAGGCATCGCCATCGGCAGGCTGCCTGAAGCGCCAACTTTCACGGCGGCCGAAGTCTCGGGTTCGAACGAGCCACCTATACATGTGCCCGTCGCTGATCTGCAGGTCGGCATACTCCCATCCGCGATGCGGGTCCTCTTTGGAGGACTTCAGCCATTCCTCAAGCTTCTGCTGACGCAGAAGGAAGTCGTAAGGCTGCAGAAAGGCCCCCCTAGCACTTGGCGGCAATCCTGTGAGCGGACAAACCAACAGAGTTCAATACCATGAATTCGTAAGGCTTCGCTTCAGGGCGCCTTCACCGATTTGCCAAGATTCAAGGTCCCGCTTCACCCAGAGCCAGTAGCCCTGAAACTCTTGGAAGAAGAGAGACAGGAAGGCATCATCCTTGGCCCTGTCCTGGAGCAAAAAGAGCCTAAACCCTAAACCCTAAAATCCCTAGACCTAGGGAGCTCGGGCTGCGATGCGTCAAAACCTGTTGCGATACGACGAGCCACCGGCCAGTAGCCGCTCAAGCTTTCGTCGAGAATGCGTCGCCAAGGCTTTGCCTTGTCCTGAGCACATATTATGTATTATGTTACGTTTCATGATGATTATGTCGTATTGGTACTGGTAGTAGATTGTAGATATATATATATATATATGAGTGTTAATGACAGAGACCATATAACCCATCCAGGACAAGGTCAAGGTTGAAGCTCCGACAGGTGCAACTCTCGAGCATGTCTGTCGCATGATGCTTGATGCAGCACTGACCCCGCATCGCGAGATGCCATCAAAACTCAAACTGGCCGAAACCCTGAGGGACTGGCATCACCCGAGAAGTGCACTATCTTGATTTGGCTCTGGTCCTTCGGACGCAAGCGAAAGTCTCCTCCCTGGTCTTGCTTGACCCCAGGTGCAGTCGAGTTCTCTCGCAGCGGCAGATGATCAAGTTATGGAGCAATATGGCACAGGCATGGGCGCAACGGTGGCTTCAGCAGCTCTCTAGCGCAGCAGACCGATCCCAACCCGTGCCCAGGAGATCCGGATGCTTGTGCCGGCAACAAATTGGAACTACCCCAGTAACTGCTACTAGCCGTTACTAGCCATTGCCAGCTACTTCTGTAGCATTGCCGCAATATGTCCGAAGGCAAACCAGGCAACTGCAACGAAGCAAGCGAGAGCACGACCCCCGAGCCTTGCCTCCAGCAGCCGAATCCGGTGTGCGCTCGCCACCTCCAGTCTAGACTGCAGAACAGGCCGCTCAGGCCAAAAAACACGGGGAAGCTGCAGGCATTACTCGAGATGAAGCTGAGTGCGGCACGCGGTCCGGATGGAGGGCCAGGAACATCTGGTGGATTTGAAAGTTATATTCTACACCGATGTGTCGCCAGGGCGCATCTGCCCAGAATCTGCTCAAATAGTCCTCCATGGGATCAAGCAGGTAAGCAACGGGACTCGATCTATCGGTGCCTTTGCCAAATGTGAATATGTAGTGGTAACTGGTACAGTCGTGCATAAGTCCTGCTCAGGGCCATTGCCCACGCAGTGCCTTCGTGCAGACAGATACTTCGATGCCTGAGGCCTTTGAACTTCATGGAGACCAGGCGTGACGAAGAAAGCTTGCTAACTGCCAATGAAGCCGCTCCGGATGATGCGGATCTGAGAGTTCACCAAGCATCTCGTGAAAAATGTCGAGGTCAGGTTGTAGGAGCATAACTCCGGCATTTATGCCTCTCTAACGATGCAAGCAAAAGGACCAACACCCTGCCATGTTCACTCTCGCTGTGTCAGCGCTTGAAGCCGTCTCGCCTGTTCCCTGGCCCCAGGACCAGCCGCTGTAATCGCGACCCATGAAGAAGTCTCGCCCATCCAGGGCGTCACCTGGACCGGTTCTTCGCTTCGGGCTTGGGTCGGCAATGTGCGTCAACGCATCAAACATGAGAAAGTGCCACGGCGGCCTGTCTTCAGTGCCTTCCATCCATGTATCCCTCGTCGCATAGCAGCGGGTGCTTGTAACTGGAAAAGATCATCGACATTGCCGCGCCTTGTGAACATGCATCAGTGACTTGCTTGACTCAGGTCTGGATTGCTTGTCAATCGGGACCCACGTGCAGCGCAGGCGCACGTAAATGTCGATGTCAAGCACGAGAATTTTTTCAAATTCAACCAGCTCCAGGGAACGCAGCTTCGTGAAGACCTTTGCGAAGCGATGTCCTGGAGAGGAGTTTCCGAGCTTGTCGGCCGCCACCGCGATGTGCTGCACGGGCCGGCAGTCCCAAATTCTGGACAATAGATTCACACAAGACGGAGGCACGTCGTCGGCATAGAGACAAACCAAGGCGTGCTTGGAGCCACTCCGCTTGATCGAGTGCCCCAGCACGAGAGCGCCAAGCACATATTCGCTGGACTTGCCCCACCTGAGAAGAGGCTTTGTTTGACCCTCGCACTCCCCCATGCCAGGCTCGGGCTGCGTGAAAGCAAAATAGCGTGGGCTTTGTAACAGGTCCGGATGCTCACAACCCGGACCTTCAGGCGAGGCTGAGAGGACAGCTACCTTTTGATTGAAACACCGAGGTGATACCAACAGGCTACAACAATGCTTGCAGTCAACACATTTTGTATCGCTCCCAGCCAAGGCCAGGCGAGGATCCGAGTTTCACGGCACGGCATCGGTGTCACACGCTGGAACTGGGACAATGCCTTCCGACCCTCCTGCAACCAAGGCTTCAGCTCAATCCAAACCTGGAGATCCCTCGCCCAGCCGCAAGTTGATGACGTAGGCAAACCGCCCCCGGGCAGCCGGCAAGGAGTCCCTCATGGTCACAACATGGTGAAAAAGTTGTGAAAAGACCATCGGAACCGTAAAGTTTGTGAGCTGCCTCGGACCCCTCGGGACTGACCGAGAAAGCGCCAGCGGTCGCTTGCAACAGGGGCAGTGGCCATACCAGGCCTCTGTGCCGTCTGCCTCTCAAGACACATCGAGCAAGGATTGATCCACCAAGAACTAGACACCACTCCCAAACATAAATTTCCCCGCCGCAGTGTGCCTGCGACATGGGCAGCGCTTCCTCGCAGCTCAAGATGGCATGGCTCCATGCAGGGAGGGGAGGGGAGGGGA
>CAJNDV010035919.1:16546-63692 GCA_905221635.1 Symbiodinium sp. CCMP2456
AGGGAACCAAGTCATCTCCTGTCCGTACCCGTGATCGGGCAGCCTTTGTGAAGCGGTCACGCGCGACTCTGTACACTGTACATTCTTCACAGGGGATCAATTCCCCTTTTGCTAGCTTCACCTGGGTCTGCTACTCTGCGGACTCCGAAGCCGGGCTTGATATGCCCGGTTCCGCGGAAGGGGTGGTCTGTTCACCCGCTCGTGATCACGATCATCGCGGTCATCGCGGTCATCCCGACCATCACGGCCTTGACGACCATCAAGCTGCCGGTGTTCCGGATTTCTGATCGTGGCCGGGTACCCCGCGAAGGACATGCGCCGCTTCCTCCGCCGTCGGCGCAAAGTGGACCTCGCCTGCGTGGCGGGACAGGTGGCTGCTGTAAGCCGCTGTAAGCCTCACCTTATCCCTACCTTATCCCTACCTGATCCCTTATCCCATGGAGGATCCCTCAGGCCTCGAAGTCGAAGACAACCGAGGCCCTGCAGACGGGGCATGCTGCGTGTCGCAGAGTTCGGTCGGCTTTGCGGCTGGCCCGGACAGCATCAGCGATGCAGGCAGTGTGGAAACAGTGCCGACAGTTCACCAGCTGCACCCAGGTGTCTGCCACGTTGGCATCACTTGGAGCTTGCAACAGTTGCTTCAACTCTTTCTTTCCACCCCCGCTGGTAGGCTCAAGGCAAACGACGCAGGTGTCCCAGTTTGGTGCCGACGTCTCCGAGACATCCGCCGTCTCTGCCTTCTCTTCCGCCTCCGACCCTCGGGCGTCCCGGACGCCTCCGCGTCCGCGCCGCTCCGCGCGCCGGCGCGCCGCCTCCGCCTTGGCCTCGAAGCGAGCCACGGAGTCCTTGAAGTGCTTGGCCAGGACGGCCTCGATGACGTCCTGCGAGGGAGACACCGCAGGAAACACGTCAGAACCAGTTCAGATGATACAGGAATATACAGGACCTCAACATCACAGGAAGTCTAGAGTCTAGAGCTTCCAGCAAGCCACCTAACAGTCAAGAGTCGTTGACTACTCTTGCCGGAAGCTTCCCTGTGACACCGGCTCAGTCTTACAGTTGCCGTAAACTGGCGAGTCGACAGTCTTTAAAACCCTAAGGCTTCTAAGGCCCTAAGGCTCGCTGGCACTGTCTTTCTCCTCGTGCGGCTGGATGTCCAGTACCTGGTAGAGCTCCTTGATGACGTCCCACATATGGTTTGCGGCCTTGAGATCAACAATCCGCCCATGATCCGCAAGCTGGCAGCCGAACTCCAGCACACGAAAGACGTAGTATGCGTTCTTGCTCGACTTGTACGGATCCTTCCAGTCGTTCAAGACACGCTGTGCCTTCAGCCAGGTGAATTCTGCGTAGGAAGTGACTCCTCCAGCAATCGCAGGTCCAGCTCGAAGCTTCGAAGGCGCTCATCCTGGAGCTCTTTCAGCACAAAGCGCTTCGGGGTGGAAAGACAGGTCAGCATGGTCAGGTCCATGGCATGCAGCTTCTCAAAGAAGCATCGACGCTCATACACAGACACCTCACAGCGGCCCAGAGTGAACTGCGAGTCCGGCGAGTCCTGCCGCACCCCTTGCTTCGCATGGTCGATGACGGCAATCAAGTCCAGGTCGTGCGGCGGCTGGTTGGCGAATATTGTGGAGCCGTGCACATACAGGCCACAACACTCGCCCCACTTCTCCTGCAGCTCTGCGATAACGTCCTGCAACTCCTTTTCTGTAATCACTGCTGCAGCCTGTGGACGCTGCTCCTCATCTGAAAGTGCACTCGATGCATCTCCTTCCAGTACACTGCCAGAATCACTGGCACAGCTTCGGTAGGACAAACTGCCGTCACTTTGGCTGTCGCACGTCTGTTGCTTCCACGCCTGGACTGCTGGAGGTGCCTTCGGGACAGCCGCTATATCTCCGGCTACTCCGAGCAATCCTGGACCGGGAGTTCCGCCGGCAAGCGGAGGAGGGGCTACCCGTGGGCGTCCTGGACCCGCTACCAAGGACACCCCACGCCTTCGAGGAAGAGCTAAAGTGGCCGCTGGAGAACTCACCATTCCTGTCGCCATGGAACTGTGCAGAGCCCGGATGCCCTGATTAGAAAGTGAAAGAAGTCTTGGGCCAAAGTGCTGTGGGCACAGCCTGCGCACTTCCTTTCCAATTGCACGCGTGTGACGGCTTCCGTCCTGCTCAATGTCCTGGGCAGGAAGGACCCCGGCCTCGACACTTGAATTCATTGAAGCGCAAAAACATCAGATGTCTCGAACTTCGGTACTGAAGAGAGTGCTGGCCTCAATCACACGCTGCAGGATCAACCAGGAACAAAGATATGCAAGCTGCGGCTCAACCCTCCTTTGGACCCTCGGCCAGAAGCGCGCGGCTTCAGTAGAAGGTCTGACGGACTAACGGTGCTGGCGGCGCTTCTGGCGCAGTGGCCGGCGCTTCACTTTGCCGCACGGCCTCGGATGGGAAGGAATAACAGAGGAGCACCAGGAAAAGGCCGAAAGGGGTTTAGGGTTTAGGGTTTAGGGTTTAGGGTTTAGGGTTTAGGGTATAGGGTCTAAACAAAGTTGCTTCGCCTGGACTATGGTTAGCCACAGCTGTGCTACCGCGGGCGCGCCTCGTTAACAGCAGGATATCCTGCAGGTGGTGGCATTGAACCTGCCATGTTACCAAGCTCACTTATTAGTAGCATTATTATTTCTATCATTACTATTATCATTATTATTATCATTATTATTACCATTATTATTATCATTATTATTATTATCCTTATTAGTATCATTATTATTATCACTATTGTTATCATTATTATTATCATTATTTTTATCATTATTATTACTGCCTCGGGCCGCGACCTGACCTTCTCTGTGCCTAGACACTCGTGCCTCAGTTTGCCTCAGTCTTCTCCGGACTCGAATAACCCGGAAACCCAAAGGCCTTAAGGATACATGTACACTGTCCTACATACACTAACAGTACACTAAGCTCTAAGGTTTAATCATGTTATAATCCTAAATAGTCACTTTTAAATTGTCCCGGGGCCGTGTGGCAGGTGAAAGCTGTTCATCTCGGAAGGCCTCGCACAGCCATGGGGGGCCTTTCGCCAGCGATGCCCGTGGCTCCGAGTGTGCCACGCAGCCTTGGAAGAGACGGCAAAAGACAAGACACGAAGCAGAGCGCACACCTTTATCGATTTATTCATCTATATATCTACCTACCTATCCACCTACCTACCTACCTACCTACCTACCTACCTACCTACCTGCCTATCTGGCTGGCCAGCCAGCAAGCCATGTCAACAGCCAGATAGCCTTCTGACTAGCCTAACACGTAGCAGACGCAGCAGATATAGTACACACCGGTATACTTATGTCAAGCCTTGCCATATACATGTGCATTTCACTGTGATTTTGCTGTGTTGCAGTAAGTTACATCTTGTCATCTTCCTGTCTAATATAACTTTTGAATGGTGGTTGCTGGCACAGGATATGGGGCTTCAATGGTCTCCACATGTCTCTCCACCATGTGGGGCGGGACGTGATGGGGCAAGACCACACAAAGCCCGCCAAGCCCCCGACGCCATGCGATAGTTTTCTGGGATAGCCTCCAGGTTTAGCTTACGCCGAGCAGAACTCAGCATCAAGTCAGCCAGCAGTAACACTGGGCCTCTCCGATGTTCTTGTCCAGGTCGCGCAGCTGGCGCGCGTTGATGGACAGGAGATGATGTCGCTCCTGCAGGCTGGCCAGGGTGTGCTGAGGCAACTTCCACTGCTGGGAAAGCTGAGAGTCGCACGTCTTGGGGATCCCAGCACTTGTCAAGCCGCCTGACGCGTGTCTTGCACTTTTTGGTTTAGCGTCTCGGCACTCACACTTGGGCTTTCCAGGCGAGGCATGGGTCCGTCCGTCTGCTGTTATTGTTGCATCCAGGCTGCTTCTGCTTCTCACCTAAAGAAGTCTCAAAGCAAAGCTTCAAGCTTGGTGCCAGACGTTAAAAGACAACGCAACTGCAGGTTCGTGGTTGGGCTCATTCCTTGGGCTTGTAGTTTCTTTTATGCCGGAGAGAACCCAGGCCTCTGTCCTGTCGCCTAGCCAATGTTCGTAGAATGCATTGCAAATACGGTGTTCGCTCCTGAGCCAGTGCCGCCAGTCGTCGTGGCCGACACGCACCTCAGACATCACACGGCCTGAATATACTGCATGCTGCTTTGCGTTCCCATGTGTGGCCACCAAGCTTCCCACGGATATCTGAGGATGTCGGGCAGCAAACTGGACCAGCGCCCCAGTACAACTGCGGAAGATGGCTTCGCTTGCGAAGATTAGGGAAACACGCTGAATTGCTACACGAGGACACCGCAATGAAACCTGAAGGCTTGCTTTGACCGCTGAAACCTGTATTCTCGCCTTTACGTACCTTTTCACCTTTTCACTCGAGCTCGAAGACCACGCTATGGTGAGGCTCCCATCGAGTCGAGCGTCTAAACTCTAAAGTGTCCAGAGTCTAGATGTGTTCATGGGTGTCGTTCGAGGCCTGGTCGTCACAGGATTCAGCCTCTCTGCAAATGCACAATTCGGCTTGTTTGGCCCCCAGGCCACCGTAAGATGGAAGGCCCCAGGTCACGACCGTGCCATCTGCTAACAAGGCTGCAAACGAGCTGAAAGATGCCTCGATCTGCTGCACATCGCAGAGTTGTTCTCCTACGTTCCGGCTGTCGCCCCCATGCTCTGGATCACCCCAGGTCGCCACAGACCCATCCTCCAAAATCGCGGCAAAAGCACCAGCTGTGGCGCACAACGACCGAATGCCAAGCACCTCACCTTGCACGCCACTAGCACTCCCGCCACAACTTTCGTCTCCCCAGGTGACAAGGGAACCATCTCCAGTAACAGCAGCAAAGGCTGCTCCTGACCCATGCAGCAGGCAAACGTTCCTAAGTCGTTCCTGGACCACACTGCTGTCACCTCCGGTCTCCAGCTCGCCCCAAGTGCGAACCGTTCCGTCCGACAGCAGAGCAGCGAAAGCTCCGACTGTTGTGGAAATGTGTCGTACATTCGAGAACGATTGCAAAGAGATCAAAGAGGTGCTTCCCCATGTGACCACGGTGCCATCTGCCAGCAGCGCAGCAAAATCGTTGTATGAGGCGTATAGCCTCTGAACGTCTCGGAGCCGAGACTGCACAGCCCCACTGTCACCGCCATGCAGAGAATCGCCCCACGTCACCACAGAGCCATCTGATCGCAGAGCCGCGAAGGCACGCAAGGAGCTGCTAACATGTCGGACGTCATGCAGTTCGCCTTGCACGGCGCCAGAGTCCCCACCATGCCGAACGCATCCCCAACTCACCACACGACCATCTGCCAAGATTGCCGCAAAAGCCGCGTAGTTTGCCTCCACATGCACCACATTCCGGAGCTGCTGCTGCACTGCGCTGCTGTCACCTCCACAGAACTCCTCACCCCACGTTATCACCGATCCGTCAGAGAGCAATGCTGCCAAAGCCCTCTCAGAAGCCGAAACCTGCCGAACACCCAAAGGCAGGTCCGGTGCCACAATTCCGTGATAGCCCCAAAGAGCAGCCGACCCGTCTTCACGAACTATAGCGACGCCTTGCGACAGCGGGAAAAGCTTCCGTGCCTTCACATGAGCAAAGAGCTTCCCTCCATCCTCCAGGTCCGCCAGATGCACCGTGCTCCATTCCTGCAGTGGCTCCCCGGCTTCTGAGACGAGGCCCTCCAAGTAAGTTTCAAGGCTTCTCTCTGCCTTGCGCCTTACGTCTGCAATCAGGACATCCGGTGATACATCCACCCAGGCATGCCGGCCACTGAGCAAGAAAATACCTAGGCGTCGGGTCATGCCCCATCTCCGGTTTCAATTTGTCGGACCGACCGCCTCAAAGAAGTCTTGCTTGACAAGTCCCCCGGTACTTTTCTCCAGGGTGGGGGACTATCTGCATGTAGCTTTCTTTTAGTTTCTTGATTACTGTTGTCGTGGCATTGTGGCTGTTTGGTGTTGCGTTGTTTGGCAATGGCTCTGGCAATGTTAGTGGTAGCGCTGTTTCTATTCTAATCAGTGGTATTGCTGCTGGTCCTGTCGTCGCTGCTGCATTCGTTTCTGTCAGCCTGACGATCACTGCTCCAGGTAAAGTCTGTCTTCCTGGTGCGATGGCTCTCGCTTGACACGAACGCACACACGTGCACACACGCGGTGCTTTCATGAGCCTGCATGCACTCATATGCTGGGCCGTGTACGCAATTCATCTACGAGTTGAAGCCGCTCACACCGCCGCCAAAAGAACACACGCACCCGACTGAAGGCGAGAAGAGAACAGTCAATACAGCAAACGACCATACTACTGATATACCTGATAATTGGATGGGCCGCATGCATTTGTGCAGTACGGTCACACGATTTCAAGCAGTACGCTCGAACTGGCAGGCCTGGAGCAAGGGTAGTGGGGCACGAAGAGCTCCACCCAACCACGCACCTGTGCACACTTGTATGATAAGACTTGTCTGTTGACTTGACTTGCGGACGAGTCAAAGGCAAGCATGTAGTGTATCGGCTCCATTGCCCGAGGCTTTTGACTCCCTCACACAGGGTACGACTGAGACAGCTCCATCTAGATGCAGGATGCAATCCAGACCCCACACAGTAGCAACCAGCAAATATCGACACACCACAGCCCCAAATGCCGCAAGGCAATACGCTAGAACTTCATCACTGCATGTGCCAGGCGTGCAGGCCGTGGGCGATGCCTAGTGTGCCCCTCCTGCAAACTATTCTGCATAGTCTTATTCAACCAACCTACAGCAGAGCTCCAATGTGGTAGCCTGAGAGTGTGTCATTTCCATTGGTTTTCAACAAGTGTCCCGATGCGGATCCGCATCCTTGCCAGGACCTGGAAGTTAAAGCACGACACATCGTTGTCAAATTTTGTTGGCTCGCAGAGCCACATCCCGCCTGGATGCCACCAGCGTTGCCTGAGGTCTCGGCCGCCGTCTCCTCACAGCTGTCCATGCTCTGGTGTTCCCACTCGAACTACGGCCTAAGGGGCCACGTATATCCACCTACTCACCTACTATTCCGCCGAACGAATACAAGCAGAAGCTTCGGCAGGTGTATTATAACAACACAACTGCGACAACAACCACTGCTCACCACCTGTGGTTCACCTCAATAGGCCTTGGAGCTCGGTTGTGTTCGACAGACTTTGCCCGCACGACTCTTTACAAGCATGCTGTGCTATTTTCAAAACGTTTATGACCTATGCGGAGCCAAGCCCCGTGACAGACAATGTTGAACACAAGTGGAACAACAGAAACCACGGGCCGAAGTTTGACTTAGCACATCACTTTGGCCCCCTTTTCCCTGATCGCCTGCATGTCTCGGATGGCTTCGACCACCTCACAGCTGAAGCTGATGGCGCAAGGTCTATTGTATTCTCTAGCATCTAGAGTTTGAGCACGGACTTGTCATTTCCTTCTTCTCTGAAGCGTCGCCACGCCTACTTCGATGTTCCACTAGGCCTACAAGGTCCGTCAATCCTCCTTTCCAGTGCATGTGCCTGGGACAGGGCCGTCACTTCCGCGTGGTGCTTTCGTTGGTAATCGCGCAACCTCGGCAATCTCACGTCTGTACGGCAAGTTTCTCGCTACTCGCAGCTGAGCTAGTCACGTAGCAGTCCTCATTCCGAAGCCTGGGTCATCGTCATCCGGCATGCCGTGCTCCTCTCAGATCGACCCCTACCGGCAAGCTTTTCGCATCTCATCGTGCTGATGCCATAAGACGCAGAAATACCCTGCGCATCCACATGCCTGCAGGACATGGAAGAGCAGTCTGACTCTCCTGTCGCTGCTCGCTGCTTTTTTTCTGCGTGCCCAACCTTCAGTGAGCTGCAGTTAAGTCCTGCATGAGTGATTAGCTATGGCACTGGCACAGGTGCTGAAGGATCCTTTGCCTTCAGCTGCCCTGACCAGCTAGCGGTTATC
Organism: Symbiodinium sp. CCMP2456; assembly: GCA_905221635.1. Classification (NCBI taxonomy): domain Eukaryota; class Dinophyceae; order Suessiales; family Symbiodiniaceae; genus Symbiodinium; species Symbiodinium sp. CCMP2456. The sequence continues at coordinate 24,520 of CAJNDV010035919.1, forward strand.
TGAATGTCCAAAATATCTTGCTTTGTGCGGATGGCTTTGAAATATATGCATACTACGCCTTAGCTTTTTGACCATTTGTATCATTCTATCGGTCCGGCTGCAGCATCAAGCTATATCAAGCTTGTTCGAGACTTGCACCCTAAACTCAGTGCAGGCGCATAGCAATAGCAACGCGAACATAACTTCGTAATGCCGCGATGCCAAGCAGAGAGAGGAGGCTGTACACGACTCGGAGTGGGCTGTAAGAACACTGGACAAAAACTCATCAAAGCTTTGCTCGCCAGTCCGACGGCAACGCAATAGCGCCGCCATTCGTCCGAGTCCAAAGCCCTAAAAACCGCATGCGGCATTCTACTGCCTGCGGACCGCATACTCTAGGCCCGCTACTCCTACTTGTTGAACGTGCAGCTTCCAATCAATGGTATCCCTTCGTCGCAACGCCATGAGTCCTGCAGGAGCGATGGTTTTGCCATGTCACACATCTCAAGGCCCATGTCCGTGTACAAGCTTCCTCTCCTAACCGATACCCGTCGACAGTCCCATCTGAACCTGGAAACGAGCGGTCCCGGTCCAGTGTTGCCCGCTGGCTTGTGGGACTTGTTGGGTCGTTGGTGAACGTCTCTTGGGCACCGGATGAAACAACGTCGTCCAAGGACCAGGGAGCTTTGCCAGATAGCATCCTCCTTGGGCAGCCCCCAAAAGTCGGAGTGCTTGCATACTGCACGACACATCGCATGTTCTGGGCGCTGGAAAGCGGCAGGTTGATCAAGAAAGTGGCTTGTGACGGCAAGACTTTGGGCTCTTCGGGCGCGCGGTCATCCTGCCAAGAACATGCCGGTACAATCGAAAGAACAATGCACCATCGACCGCGGCGCCGAACGGAGTCCCAAGATGGCCGTCTCCACTGGGCCCAATACTGTACCTTTTTTGTTAAACTGCCGGGTGACCTGATGAAACTGAGCCCTGAGCCATAACCCCAAATCCTGAACCCTCAACCCTGCAAGGAAAGGCTTGCACCGACAGTTTCAAGTCAATGTGTCAAACGTGCCTCGGCAGCATCGCTTGGCTTGGCCCTGATAGTCTCAAGCCTGCAACAGCTGCACGGCAGTTTGAAAGAGTACCCACACAACATTGTAGGACAATGTGTTGCTATTTCACATGTACATACATGCATGCATACATTCCTGCTACCTACCTACCTACCTACCTACCTACCTACCTACCTACCTACCGGCCGACCGACCTACCTACCTATCTACTTACTGACTTACGTACGTCCGGGGGGGGTCGCCATTGTTATTAGTGTTCTTCTTGTTTCTAGGATCCATTTTCCATTTCCAATCCACTACTTGTCCAGGGCGGGGTGGGCGCCAGCCTTATCATTATTACGCATTACAGGAAAAATAATGGGTCCGGTTTCCATTTCCAATCCATTTTTTTTTCGAGGGCGGGGGGGGCCACCAGCCTTATCAGTATCTTTAGTTACAGGAAAATAATGGATCCATTTTCCAGTTCCAATCCATTATTTTTCGAGGGCGGTGGGGCCGCGGGGGGGGGGGTATTAATATTTGTTTCTTGTTGTTTCTAGTTACAGGAAAATGATGGACCCATGTTACATTTCCAATCCATTCTTTTCGGGGGGGTTATCATTATCATCTTTTTCGTATTGGTGTTTCTGGTTACAGGAAAATAACGGATCCATTTTCCATTTCCAATCCATTATTTTTGAGGGCGGGGGGTGGGGGGGGAGGGCGCTATTATCATGTTTCTCTTATTGGTGTTTCTAGGTACAGATAAATAAGGGAACCATTCTCCATTTCCAATCCATGATTTCTCGGGTGCGTCTCGCATACAGACGTGCATTGCCATAGTTTCTTGTTGGCTTTATGCGCTTATTGGTCGTCTTTTTGTATGTAACCCTTGCTGCCTTTACGTATCTGCTGTTCTGTCTCCTTGCAGTGCATTACCGTCGAGTCGGCACACAAAGGCAGCCTGAAGAGCTTCCACCAAGGTCCGACCCGGCACCAATCCTCGTCTCTCCAATTGTATCCTGCAGATGCGCGCCAAAGAAACGGTGTAGAAAACCCAAGGCGAGGCTGCTAAAAATGATGAGCTCCTAGTCTGACACCCCCCTCAGCTTAACTCGTTGCAAGCCCATCAGCACAACAGAGGCTGAACCAATGCAGTCCTTCTGAGAGGTCCGAGGACCACTGCTCCATGCGCAGGCCTAACCACCGAGGCAATGCATGAAAGTGACGTTTGCAAACAGAGTCTTGGTATGGTGTAAAATTCAGGACGAGCAAGCCGAATGAAAAACAGCTCATGCAACTGCGGCTGCGGAGGAGGCCCTTGGTGCTACTTTTTGAAGTATCCTGGCCAGGAGCGCCTCCTACAACCGGGCGCCACCATGGTGTTGAGAAGCACTACCTCAGAACCTGCTTAAATTTCATCACCGCATGTTTGCTGGTCAGATGCTGTCCCATAGAAGGCAAACCAAGATGACAGACCTCAGGTGCGTCTGTCTATCCTGTTCGTTTGGAATGAGTCGGGCCTGACGGTGCATCAGCGAAAGATCCAAACTGACAATCCCATGCCGTTCAGTGAACATGGCCCGGGGTGCCGGCACAAGCATGTCTACAGTGTAGTGGAAGCGCGCCGCGGCCACCAGGACCATTTCCAGGATAAGGCAAAGCACGCAAACGAGGGCGACCTGAAGCAAAGGTTCAAGAAATTTGCAACCTTGCGAAGGTAGTAGAAATAGTCAAAGTAGCAGCAAAAGAAGTAGAAGTAGCAGCAGCAGTAGCAGCGGCAGCAGCAGAAGTAGAAGTAGCAGTAGCAGTAGCAGTAGTAGTAGCAGTACCAGTAGCAGTATCAGTAGCAGTAGCAGTAGTAGTAGTAGTAGTAGTAGCAGTAGTAGAAGTAGAAGTAGTAGTAGTAGTAGTAGTAGTTTTTGTCACCCACTTGGCACGTCGACGACAGCACTGCAGGGTCTTGACTACTGACGAGGTGCAGGACGACAGAAGGCTTCCCAAAGACAGCAACAACACCACACCAAGCTACACAAGCTCTCTATGTTACATTCCGGAAGCCTCACATCGCCCCACGTAAAACTTTCTGATAATCAGTCCAGGAGAAATTTGTCTTCCCGAAGTCCGAAGTACTATCAACTCTACGCGGGAGCAGGCTTAGCTTGCGTTCCCGCCTCGACCACTAGGCCACCCACTTGCACCCCAAACGGAAACAGAAAGGTGAAATTAATACCCAAAAACCAACCAAAAGAAGGTGCAGTATGCAGATGTTTGAAGGCTCTGAATTCGTTGCTGACTCAGTACACCATTTAATTAATTTCAAAGTGTGCAGCACTTGTTGGCCGTTTAAGCGCTCCTCTGTATGTCGTCGGGGCGCATAAACTTACTCCAGGATGCTCATCACGTGCATTTCACCACAAAAAACAAGACCCCTACTCCATACACACCAACAGCTACCCAACCAGTCACCTTTGCACGGAGGGGCATCATATCAGCTACTCAGTCACCGGCTCACTCAGCTTGTTCGGGTCTTTCCAACTATTGTACCACGTCCATACCGGTGTGCCAGCCAGCAGCCCCGGAAAAAATCGCAGGGAGGGGGCGTCACGTGTCCGATTGCTGTCTTCCATTCCTGTTGTATCGAGAGAGGCCCCCACGTTGTAGAGGCTTCTATTTTTCAGGCACGTCGGCTCCCTTCTATCCGCTGGTCCAGAATCGCTCACGACGCCATGCTGAGTAGCAAGGTCATCACAAGTTCTTTCCTCATCGCACAGTACATTTGTAGTCCTATCCCGGAGAGGGATATCCACTTTGGCATGTCCCGTTCCTGGGAGGCCGCAAAGGTCACTTCGTTGGCATGTCCCAGTAACGGGAGGCCGTAATGGGCGTTCACCCCAGAAGCGCTCGGAAGAACCATGCCCGATATCCACTTTGGCATGTCCCATTCTTGGGAGGCCGTAAAGGTCGCCTCGTTGGCATGTCCCAGTAGTGGGAGGCCGTAATGGACATTCACCCCAGATGCGTTCGGAAGGTGCAATCCAGAATAGCGAGGTCGTCACAAGCGCCTTCCACTTCACAGGTCCACGCAGTCCTTCTCCCAGTGTGTGTGTGTGTGTGTATTTCCAGCCTGAAAGAGTATATCAGCTTTGGCATGTCCCATTCTTGGGAGGCCGTAAAGGTCGTCCCGTTGGCATGTCCCATTAGTGGGAGGCCGTGGTTGAGGGGGGCTCCGCATAGGCTGAGTCACTCTCCGGCCCAAACCATACCGTGATACGGGCTCTGCTGTCTCCAGCGCGGTCTTTCCGGGGTTCCGTTCTGTCATGTCCCAACACAGATGGCCAGGTTCGGCGTTGTCAGCACATAGGTCGCGTCGTCACCAGCTCGTCGCATGGAGTCAGTGGGTGTCGCTCTGTTGTAGTGTCACCAGTCGACCCAGTGAGGAGATATCTGTTTTCTACCTCGCCAGCTTGGGCATGCTAACAGGTATCAGCGGCCTCTGCAGTGGTATGCACCAGTCCAGGTAGGGCATAACGTACCATGGCGAGGCACCGGGTTGGCGTGAGACAGCCCTTCGCTTTCCCAACCGGAATGGGACGTTAGGGACCATAGTTATAAAGGAGTAACCATAAGAACCCAACCCAGACAAGCCAGTGCAGACAGGGCAAGGAAGCGCAGTAGAAAAATCGGCAAGGGGTGACAGCAGTGCGCAGGAAGCAAGGAAAAGTAAGGCAGTGCAAGAAGGCAAGGGCAGCACGAGAACACTAAGTTTGTGCAGTTTCCACGGGCGTCATCGTGCGTATTACACGCAGCCTAACACCACCAAACGAGCGACCACGTTCACCAATCGTCACCCACGCATCTACACCCTTTCCGGCTGTACCTGGTCCTCTTCGTCCTCTTCACCAGTCAGGTCAATCAAAGGAACAAGCAATTCCCCAGAACTTGACTTTACGGCTCGCGGATGTTGACTGTTTGGGGTTGCCGCGCCAAATGGCGATGCCTCAGTGTTTCCCTTAGTCAGGTCTGTGCTCCTGACCAAGAGCGAGAGGATCGAGGTTTGGGATAGGGATGTTGGAGGCAGTAGGAAATAACCAAGTTCCATGAGTCTGTCCAGGACTTGTCGCTGAGGTACTTGGGCTCTTGACAATTGGAATGCACTCACACTTGTTCTTCGCGCTTGGCTTATTTGGAATCCACAGTGAGGTTGTTTGGGGTCGAAGGTTAAGGCTCCACGTCTCAAGTCACAAACCTCTCCAATAACTAAGCGACCCTCAAATTCCTCAAAGAAATCTCCTGCAGCCTTTGCTCTCCAAAAGCCACATGGTCTCGACCCCATGCCCGAAAGAACCCCACTAGTCCCTGAGACGCCAAGGTCACGGTGTGCCGACAGTTTTCCTCCTACCCGAACTCCTATGGTACTAAAGCGGAGGTTGGGGAGGTGAAGTTGTACATACTGTGCAAGTAGTGTGGCGAGGTCAGGGAACTGTTTGGTTGCATGTGTGAGTTCCAAAGATCTCGGTGAGAGTCCAAATACGATGCAGCCATGTGGTTTGGGGGGTGGGCTCCAGAACCTCGGGGGAATATGGGACAGAATACAGTCGAGATCCAGGGGCTCCATGTTAGGGTGGTCTCTCAGTTCTTCCAGAAGTCCCTTAGACAGAGACGAAACTCGACAGCCGGACGACATGGCAGAACCCCCTGAGGCATGTAGGTACAGGACGGCTTCGGGCATAAAGTGCTGCGAATGGGTGGCTCAAGGCAGAGGTTTCCTTTCGGGGGGGCTTTGTGCAGGATGATCACTGGTTCCCTCGAAGAAGCATGATTTTTCAGCGTCATGCAAAGGCAGTACAGAATTCAAAGGTTTGCATGCAGTGCAGTACCAGGAACAGTTCATGAATTACAGGGGAAAGGACTCAGAGCAAAAATTTCTACAGGTACGGCTCTTATTTGTGGGGCCGACTTCTGCCAGCAACAGCCCGTTCTGGGCCATAATACGCATTCCCGGCGTTGTGCAGCCTCAGTGATCCTTAGTGGTACTGGCGGCGTGTGGACATCTCTTCACGGTCCTCTTCGGGGCCTGTTGGACCATCTTCTTCTCTCGACGTCGAAGGCTCTGGGTGCCCTCCTAAGGCTTGGTCGGCTGCCTCGGTCGACGACTCCTGAGTCCGAGCCTGAGTTGTGGCTTGGACGAGGTCACGCAAGGCGAGCAAACGAGCGTTGCTCTTGTCGACTTTCCTTAGTATTTCGCCTTGTAGGCCTGCGAGGGAGGCGAGTAGCTGGTCGTGGTGCTGAAGGGTGTCCGTCCACTGGTTCCACTGGAGCTCGATGCCTTGAACTCCTGCCTTTAGCGCTTCGAACTGTGTGTTCAGTTCTGTCATCGTGTCTTGGGTCGACGTCAAAGTCATCCCAACGTTAACGCAGACTCTCTCCACAGACGCGTTCTGTCTTCGAAGGCTCTCAGGGATCTTCTCTCTCTGCATGGCAAACTCCTGTTCGAAGGCCAGCAACCTGGTTTCCAGCATCGTCAAGGATTTCTGAACGCCCTCATCGAAGGAGTCCTTGATGTCATCGAGGTGGTTCATGATGCTGCGCAAGGTGTCAGGCACATCTTTAAGTAGCGGTGCAGTATGCTTGCTTATGACAGCAAGTAATCCCTGAACTGTCAGGAACCTCTCCTTGTACTCTTCAAGTTCCTTTCCCAGCAGCCGTATGTATCCCTTTAGGTCCTTGTGCTTTCTATCCCCCTCATCTTTCATAAGTCCAGCAAATGCCCTGGGGGCATCAGACGTGACGACTCCCGTGGTGAGGTATGTTTGTCTTTCTCGTCTGAGGTCCTCCCTCATCATATGCAGTTCTTTCCTTGCGCACAGAAACAAGGTGAACATAAGGCCTGCGCAGAGAACCTGAGCCATCAGTGCGCCCAAGATGACGAGCTGTAAGGTCCAGACATCCCACGCATCCAGGCTTCCTCCTAAGGGCTCCCAGAACATGCGAAGCATTCTTGGAGGGTCCTCGTGCGAGAAAACGTCCATCCTTATACAGCGACGAGGTCCAGAGTTCCCTAGTGTCTGACCGTTGGGCCCAAAGGACTGAACTGACACTAACACTCCTAACCGGCATGGGGGGGGCGGCGAGCACATCACTCATGGACATGGATCCCTAGACACTATCTTCTGCGCAGCAACACTATGACAGGGGCTTTTGGGAGGGAAATAACTATTCGCCTGGAACCATGATCCTGGGACTGGGCTCGGGAATTAGTTTTGCAAGGCAGCGGCGAAGCCTTCTTTTCACAACAGCGGACAGTACACGATCAAGGTCAGTTCTCAACGCAAGATACGAATTTCAGTGCTGCACAGCGTATTGCAACTGCAAAGGTGGCGAAGCCAGTTCAACATGCAAAACAAGTATTGAATTATGTTTTACACAACTCTACTGTTGGGGGGAGTTGTCCGGGGCAATCAACGGCCTCACTTGCTGTCGGTCGTCTACTGCGGAGATCCAAGCAGGGCTTGTTGGGACTGTACTACGAGCAGGAGTCGTGCGAGGTCTTCTGCAGTCAGTGGCAGGGGCCTTCCCATTCCCGTCATTCCACACATCATGGGCGCCGGCGTCGACGGAGGTGGAGTAGGCGGCGACTTGAACCGCAGGGCGCTGGTCAGATTGAGGGGGCATGGTTCCCCTTGCTGGCCTCCTTGACTGGGTCCCGGCTGAGCTTGTCCTCCTGCAGCTGGCGCCGAAGCATTGTACGTGGGGGGCGGCATGTGTGCTTGCGACGTCTGCGGAGGTCGTGTGGCTGCTGGAAGAAGACGACTTAGTAGCTCGTCCACATTGGCCTGGATCGTTTTTAGGGCCTCGCGGAAGTGCTCGTTGTGTTCCTCCATGGCCTCTCCGAGCATGCGGGTGTTCTCCAAGGTCTTGTTCAGGCTCTCATCAAGTGTTCCTCCTCTGTGGAAGACTTGTTGCGTGTGCCACTGGATGTCGTCCGCCGTCGTCTGGAGGTTCTGTAGTAGTAGTAGTAGTAGTAGTAGTAGTAGTAGCAGTAGCAGTAGCAGTAGTGGTAGTAGTCGTCGTCGTCCTGGTGGTGGTGGCGGTTGCGGTAGTACAAGTAGTAGTTTGGTTTCACGTGGGAAAACTAGACGGTGATGGCTGAAATGGCGAGAAACACGATCGTGCTCCTGCTAGTGCTCGCTTCTTGTGGCTCTGATGTTTCCTCCCCTCTCTTTTCACATTCAGGTCATGGGATGATGAGTCAGCACGTGGGAGGTCTGCCGTCCCAGTGCGGCCGGTGCTGCAGCGACCCGGACGGATCGACGGCCGAAAGCTTGGCTCTTCGGAGCGGTGCTTACTGCACTCTTGCATGTTCTCTTTGAAGCTGTCTTAGGCAACACTAACCACGGGAGGCCAAGCTTGAAGGCTTGCTCGCTAGCACGCGAGCAAAAGGAAGGCAATAGTCGCAGTCGGAGGAGGAAGAGGTCGTCAAACATTTCTTCGTGGTGGAACAGACTCAAGCATCTGGACCCTTTCGACTTATGCTGTTCTGCTAGCGAGGAGAGGAACCCAATCCTTTCTGCAGGACAGCCACCAAGCGCTGCGCCTCGGCTGGTATGGGCGAGCAGAGGCAGTATCCGGCTCTGAGACTGGTCTATGGCGTCACATGACATGCGTAAAACGAAGTGCTGGCAAAGACTGGGCCACTGAAACTCCAAGATTGTCAGCCCACCAAAGCAATGCTAGTCTTGGCACCATTGCTGATACCTTCAGATGAATACTGTTGCTCATGTTGAGAAAGCTTAGTCCGTCCAACTTAGTCCTGTTTTAGCTAGCGGTGTGTTCATGACTGTGGTTGTCTTGATTGTCCCCAGAATCACCAATATCAACACCACCCCCAAGTCCCGAAAGCAGCCAGGTGTCCCAAAGAGGAAAGTCCACCGCGCCCGTCAGCTTGTAGGCCGCAAGCGAGAACAAGGCCGCAAAGTATCTTGATTCACCGGTCGCTTCCGTCTCTCACTAATATAGGGGCCTTGATAGTTAGAATAGGGTGTGGGGGTATATTATACTATAGTCCAAATAGTATTGGCAAATTAAGGCCCCTACATTAACAACTTCAGATGTTGGACCCATCAGTGCAGTTTGTCTGCCGGCATGCTCTGTGCAGCGATGTGCCAGGTGAGGGGGGGCTAGTTTCAGGCAAGGGGCGTGTGCCCAGAAACCATCATGTCCTCGGTTGAGCTGCCACGACACCGCCCACAGAAACAAGAAAGTTCACGTTCTGCTAAAACGGCTGTCAGGCAAGGGTGAACACAGCCGACAACGAACGAAGACTTTATTCTATGTCCAAGATGCTGCACAATATCGCATACGTTTGCCCTCCACACCAATGATTTCGTCGATAATTGCCTCATGCATTGCACCCACCCCGTTGCGACTCCGTCAGCACCTGATTTGATCTCATCCCGGGAAATAGCACCCGTCTCGGCTGAAAAAACTCACCGCTTTACTTCGATTGATCCCTGTACCCACTCGTGCATCGGATATCCGGGCACTGGACAGCGCCAAACCACTTGTTCTAGTAGGCTACAAGCAACTGTAGGCGTTCGTTTCTGCTGAAACGCGCTGTTGCAACACCCGCCTGCCACAAGGTTGCCCAGAAGTTGCTAAACCAGCGACGGTCCCGCAATTGCCTCGACGCTCCGTGCTTTGATAACACAGGCTCATCATCTATACGAACCCGGATTCGGGACGTCAAGGCAAAGGAGCAATGGCTGCGAGGAAGCGGTCCAGCCCTTTACCTCTCGCACAACTGAGAAGATGACTGCAGGGCAGCATCGCCAAGCCGAGCTTGACACCTCAGCAGCAAGGGATCGTTTGGAATCGCCCCCAGAGGCTTTCGCGAAGGCATGATGTGTTTTCCCTGAGCATCCCCGAGGTCAGGTGGAGGGCAGGCAACCGATCAAGCACCGTCCCGGTGTTTTTTTGGCCTGGCTTCCGCTGGATGCTTTGGGACTGCACAGCTTAGACCCAAAATGGAGCCAGGCAACTGGTTCCAGCCAATGGAATCGGGAAGGACCGTCACAAGATCCAAGATTCCTTTCATGATTGCCATGCCTGGGTGTCGGTGGCCGATATAGCGCCCCTAGCTACTGCATGTCTCTTCGAACTGCTGGCCAGAAGACAGCAGGCAACAAGGAAGGTCTTGTACCACAGCCCAATGTGGAATCGGTCGAGATAAGCTGAAGCTCCAAATGTCAGCCTCAGGCACAAAATCCAAAATCTCTGTCATCCAAAGCTCGTAGCAGGAGAAAACACTGGCAAGAACTGAGGACTGTGCACACAAAGGCCGGCCGGAATGATGCCTGCACTCTAGTCTCTAGGCTTTGCAGCCTCTCGAGGGACCGCGTATCCTTCACTTCACTCCAGAGCCGAGCTGCCGGAAAGGTCCAAAATAAACATCGGGATCTTCACGTTGCCATCCCGGACCTTGAACTCAAGAGGCTGAACAACGCAGGCACAAATAACTTTCGAAAAGAACTGAGACCAGCCGCCGCCTCGTTTTCTCCAGTCTCCCTCGGTCGGTCACAAAATTCTCGATACTTGCACGCCACATCTCCCTGAAACCGCGGACCATATCAGAACGGCAGTCCAAACAATTCAAGGACTCAAAAAGGTCCCAAATGCATGAAGCCGCAAACGCAACTGCACGTTAGACATGTTGCTGCTTCGGAAACCCTGCTCGAATTCAACTCCAGTCCAAGGCTCGTCGCAACAAATAGGTGCGACACGAGATCGAACATTTCACCACCTGTCCAGGCTTCTGCTCTGTGCACCGGACTTACCTCACGGCTCACTCCCCTGCCTTCAACCTTGGAGAGCCCGACGGGCTGGTTGGACGACGCTAACTTCAAAGTTTCCAGCTCATCCTTGATACGGTCCTGCCGGCGACTCAGAAGCTACCACTCACGCTTCCTGCCGTCTCAGCATTGAAGAAGACTTTCAACACCTACACAACTTGTAAGCAGCGAATGCAGGCAGTCCATGTACCGCACGTAGAGGGCTGTTGTCACATGGAGCAGGAAGCTTTGCAGAGCGAAGCAACAGAAGAACAAGAACATGGGATAGAGGACGTACTTCGCCTCAGCAATGCTTCCACGCACAAGAAACATTGACTTCTCGAAAGCACCCGTTTGTGTGCTGTCTTGAAAAATCGACAACTGCAAGAATTGCCCGGCCACCTTTATCTTCCGGTCCGTCTGCAGTTTGTTTTGGTCCTCGCACATGCATTGCCCTCTCATGGCTCTTGCCCTAGATCCCGCCTTCCTTAAGCAACCGTACCTCACCTGTTTACAACTCCCTCTCCTGCCCTGCATCCGGTACATACGCTTCAGGCTACTGGCGTTTGCCCAACTTTAGACTATTTTAGACTAAAGGCTTCTTAATGGATGGTCCGTGAATGGAACCTGCTGCGAAGTAAGGTTGAAGTGCAGGGCCGCATGGGGGAGAACCGAACTCGGACGGGGCCAACCACCGTCGACGGCCTCAAAGGCAACCAGCCGGGTGTAGGCTGCACAGCGCCTCACCTCGACTGACAACTCGCAACATAGCCGACCCAAAGACAAAACCTTCTTCTGGACGCAAGCGGCTGCTTGACTGAGTCCTCCACCGCGGCAAGGTCTATGCCTGAGAGTTTACCTCGCGTAATTGGGTGCACAGTCTCGGGCTTGCACACTGGGCCCTCGCTCTTTGAAGGCCAAGCGGCTGTAGATCTTGGCCAAGATCGTCAGCTGAGCCGTTTTATCAATACATTTATCCTCCAACAGCTCACCGACCACTTCCTTAATGTCGCCAGAAACAAACAGCTGTTGCAGCCTGCAACTTTGTACGCATACAACCAGAGACAAGTCTCCTCGGGCTTATCCATGTGTGCCTCGCAACGCTCTCAGCAAGCTCTCAAAGTTCAGCACAGCAAAAGGGCTGGATGAAGTCTCAAAGCGAGATGCTGTAAACTCCTTGAGCTGCTCCTTGAGCTGCTCCCCGAGCTTTTTCTGACGAAGGGAATAGAGGCAGGCGGATAATTTCATGAAGCCGCTGCGCCACCGTGGAAAAACAGGCCATCTGCCCAAAATCCTGCCTTCCGCTCAGTCTCAGACTTTTCATCCTGGACATCGAATCATGCCGAGCACTCTTTGGTTTTGCTCTGAAACACTGCGTTGGTCCTTGCCCCCCAACAGCGTCATTAACTCCCTGATGTAGTCACAGGCTTTCGTCATGTCCTCCTCCACCTTGGTCTGTGTTCCTGCAAGGAGGCTAGGCAGGCAATCACAGATCTCGAAAGCAACTAGAATGACTCGATGACGACAGCAGAAAGCGGAAACACAGCTCCGACGCTGCCTTCCTCCAGTTGAAAATTATCTTTTTCCTTTTTTCCTTAACAGAGGCGAGCAAGGCCGGCAGCACAACTATAATTTAGGGACAAGTTCCCTCGGGGTTCCGACCTGCTAGACTGCGCAGTGGACAGACTGGATGCCGGGCGATCGCTAAACGTGCCTGCGCAAGAACTCTCCACACGTGTTGACAAGTCTTCGAAGGCTCTTGAATCGGGGAAACAATGAGAGAATCCGTCGTGCCTGCATGCCGAAGGGGTCGGCCTTGTCCGGCTTGAGTTGCCTATTGCCTTGGGTTAAATCGTAAAACGACATGGCAGGACCCTGCATGACTGCCTGCCGAAACCCAACACAGGGCCGAGTGGCTTTCATGCACTCGGTGAATGGCTGTGGTCGTATCATCCATTCGTTTGTGACTGTCCCGGTCCCCATCCGTGGGGATTCGACCAACCGGAGGATCTTCCGGACTCACGACGGCCACCATGTCCTCGAAGGTTTCAACATGAAATCTCAAAAAACACTGTGGCGCCTCCCTCCACCCTCGGAGAGTCCAGCCGAGATTCTCGTGAATTATTCCTCCTGGGCGACACTCTCATTCATTCCATGCGGGACCGATTCGACCCATCTTCGAGCAAAACGGCAGCGAAGGCAGGGCCGCGTTTGGATACAGTTCCCCGACGGAGTTATACGATCCACAAGGAACAAAGAAAGACTAATTGACCTGCATAACAACGCACGGAGCTGGTCCTCCAGCTTCTCCTTAGTGCTTCCGAGGGAGCCCATCGCTCTGGTCTTTTTGCCCCAAGCCCGCTTCATCCAGAAGCCTCGACTCGACCTCCAACCTCTGCGTCCCACACTCCCAAACCCTAAACCCTAAACCCTAAACCCTGAAGCCTAAACCCTAAACCCTAAACCCTAAACCCTAAACTCTAAACCCTAAACCGCTAGATCAGCTAGGGTTCTCCACGCACAAAGACCAGCCCTGAGCGTCGAGGCGGGCGCGTAGGCCTTGGCATCATCTTTTCCCTACAGATCTGACGTGCTAAGAGGCTTGGGGGTTTATTTAGGGTTTCGGCTCTCACACTCGGACAATCCAGGCGAGGCGAATGATGAGTCTGCTGCAAAGTGAAACAACTGCACATGCACGATCAGCAACACAGCGAGCCCTTAAGATAGGGAACCTGTAAGAGACTTCAGAATCGCATGTGCCAACCAAAGTCCACGGCATCACTGTATCTAGTTCGTAGACTTCGGTCACTACGCCGAGGAGGCAACGTGGGGGAACAGAGCATACAGAGCCTAAAAGGATCATCGAGCCGGGGGGCTCAGGTGTACCGAATATCCTCCTTGGTAGCAGGTGTGAAACTAAATACCGTAATATCATACAAAGAGAGACAGATGTCATAAACAGCCTACAAGCTACAGTCCTGAATTACGCCTTCACATGCACCAGCATCACCGTGGCACAGAGATATTCAGTTCGTGTGACGCGCATGCAAAATTCTTGAATTACGCCTTCTCATGCGTTTGTGTCACCGAGGCTCAGAAGTGCTCGAATCGTGACATGCTGTAGCACTCATTCAATCGCCAGCTTGGGCGTCCAGGGCAAGCTTTACTTTTGCCTCTCTGTTGCGGCAATGGTCGTCAACGGTACAGCCCACTTTTACACCAGCAGCAGCGATTATGTCACAGCCCGTTCACATTGCTCATCTAGCACTTTCACATAGTCCCCTGAGCTTTACGCCACACGGGCGCTGGGCTCGCTGTCCCACCATGGCAACATCAAGCATGTGTGTCGCCCGTTCGGAGAAGCCATACCCATGTGGTGGCCCATCAATCCAACCATGCATCATGCAAAGTGCATCCATGCAGAAAAGTCAGGTCCCTTGCACGTCACATGGTTCATGCAGGGTCCAATGCTTGCAAGACATGCATTCTCATCCATTGAGTTTGCGAGCTCTCACCATATATCTGCTCGTCCAAACATGCATAGTAAATTCGTTCTTCTGGTGCCTGATCCAGTCGTCACGCTCGTAGTTTACATGATGGCTCCTCCTCACGACTGCCAGCAAAACTTTCCATGGCGTCAGCGGCGGCGGGGGTTGGTGGTTTTTAGGGAACGTTTAGCGCCTAGTTGGGGCCACATGATCAGTCTGGATCCATTATTTAGGGTTTAGGGTTTAGGGTTCTGCTCCAGGATTCCTGCTTGCTTGTGAAACTTTCAGTGGCATCCCGCGTAACCTCCTAAGCTCGACAAACTTGCAAAACTGTGCAACAAACAGCATGCAAAGCAAACAATCCTTTGTGAAGTATCTAAAGCCAACCATGAGTGCGCCTGAACTTTGAAAATGTGCGTGTGTGTGTGTGTGTGTGTGAACTTCCTTAGCACATGGGAAAAGAGGGTCACTCCTACGAGTACATTGGTCTGCCTTTTCGCACTGCAGGGGGATGGACGGGATGCAGAAGAGCTCCGTTCCATGAAGCTCCCCCCTGCAGCCTGGGAAAACGTACCTGCTGCAGCGGTCTGTGCCTTAGGGCCCCGTCGTGGGCAGCGAGACCCTCACTTTAGTTCATCTTTCATTTCACTTCCTGCTACGTCATTCCTTTGTGTCTGACATAGCAAGGGGCAGAAACCTTACCGCTGACGGATCATTTCACGTTGTTTTCGTATGCCATTCCTTTGGTCTGGCATACTTGGCACAAAAAAATATCATCTCATTTTCGTCATCTTCATCAACATCATGATGTCAGAGAAGAGTCCCTTAACGACCATGTGTCATGGTCAGAGCGTGAAACATGTTTACTTGCCATTTCATTCATGGTAACAAGGTACAAGGAGCAATAAGCTGCAAAAAGGGCAAGTAAAGCGAACACGTTCAACATCATTCAACAACAACCCCGCCTCACCCCTCTTATCTGCTTGCCTCTTGCTCTTGCCGAATTCCCACAAGAGTGTTTGTCTGTGTGTGTGTGTGTTGTGTGTGTGTGTGTTTTGTTTGTTTCTTTGCATACTAAGACTTAATTTACACGTAGCACTACTGAAAGAACACGTCAACACTTCGGCAGCAGCTTCAATGATGCAAGAGACTTCGCCGGAGCTGGGGTGGCGACACAACCCGCCAGATCTTTCCTTGTCAGACGCAACATCGCAAGCCACTAGCTCCCAAAGACGGAGCGAAGGCAGTTTCAACTCAGTCCGCTGCTGGCATGCCGGGTTGGGATTCAGTGGCTACGGTTTGCTCGAGCTGGCGATTCACGATGCCGCTTTACGTGACCATTGTTTCAGGATCCCTTTGCAGTCGTAGGGCTTAGTTATACCGTTTTCCGTGTTCGCTTCCATGAGTGTGTGTTGGTTCAAGCGTAAAGTCACTCTCGATAACAAGCCCGTCGCTCGCCACTTCGGCCCAGCTGCGGCTTGCAGCATCCGGCGGACCGTCAATCCACAGCTCCGCTGAGAGGTGCAGGGCCTCTGCTCATGCGTGTCAGATACATTGGGCCTGGAGTCCAGAGCCAAATCAGTGAATAGAGATTGTGCTGCTTACAGTCCAAGCCTCTTGTGCGATAACTCCGTGTTTGCACGGTTGCTCCATGCAATTGCTGAAAGCTTCGATGCCTCAACCGAAACCCTGTTTTCATTAGTGGCTTGACTGGGCTAGATGACCATGTCCAGACAAACCTTCCTGCTCCTTCAATGATGATGTGTCAATCAACCATGGCGGCGCCGTGCGAAACAAGACTGAGGCCGTGGCAATGAAATGACTGGAGGGCTGCACCTACAGCTTCCGGTATGTTTGCTGGCTCGGGACGCAAAGAACTTTCCCAGTTCGAGGATGCTGCCCGGCGTTTGATATCCAGCAGCTCGAGGAGGCTGGGAATCTCAGCACGGTTGGCCTCGTCACGAACTGAGTCGACAGCAGTGGCTTCACGCTCAAACATTTGTATCGTGCAAGTGTGGCCGCGCTGAGCGTTGGTGACCCTCCCGACCTTCTTGAAAAGACGTACAGACAGGCAAGCCCACCACAACGCCTCCTATATGTTACTATATGTTATGCACCCAGCAACTTGCAACTGTGGTACATGTACAAAGCAACCTGGACGTCATCGTCGTCGTAGCCATCCGGAAGCCAGCGTGGCTCCGGTGGCAGCATGTAGAACTGCACCTAGTGGTCAAAGAAACGAGGAGCATGTTGTGGGCGTACAGGCCTTGCGTGAAAATCGGCCCCGAGCCAAATCTTCAACTTTTCGCGCAGCGCGGGCATCGTTGGCATCTCCAAGGAAGTTGATACCTGCAATGCTAAGATGGAGCTTCCTGCGAAGACAAGTCAGAAATACCTGCGATCGGCTTTTTCCTCCGTAGCGCCTTCAGGCTACTGTATTTCCACCCACAGCTGTACATGCCCGATCAGTGCATATTGCACGCACGTCGAACAAAGTTGCAGAGCAAGCCACCGGTTGCCGTTGCCCTCGCATGCAACCCAACTAACTGTTCAGACTGGGTGCACAGATGTACCTCTGTTTACCTAGCATCTCAGCGGGGATCCGCAGCAACAGCAACCAGAAGCTCGCGCATTGGAAGACACTCGCCCAAAAGGCTCTGCTAAATTGCGCACCCCCTGTAGCAACTTAGACCTGATGCTCGGGGGAAAAGTGTTAATCGAATTCTGAGCCTATGCTAAGGAGTTGGCGTGCCTCCTCACTCATACTAGTCACTAATCTCTCCTGGGTACTCGCATGCTAGACCGAATGGTAACTAGTGCTGGTCATTACTAACACTACTCTTGTTTAGTGCCTTCCCGTGCATGGGTTGAATCTCTGCAGGTCTGAATATTCAGGCACTCTGTCCATTGCTTTCCCAAGTCATGACAACGCATTGAATTTCGCATTTCAGATGGCTAGGATTCGGAAACAGTACTGCAAACGCCTTTTTGCGAGCGCCAACTAAATTGGCCCTCAGTCATGGCGGAGCTTCTTCCGCGGCGGCGCCGACTCCACGTCCAGGACTTCGAGGCTCCATGCCTTGCATCAGGAGTATAAAAAAAAAGGTTATAACGGTAATGTAGGAACCTGAGTAAGAAACCCTGGGTCCTTATTAGGGTTCTTTATATGAGTCTTATGCTTAATCAGGTTCCTACATTAGTACTGTAGTGGGACAAGGATAGCAGAAGCCCCAACGACAGCGTGATTGACTTTTGATTTTTGATGACAATGACACAAGAAGTAGTTGGAACGCTAATGAACGCTACATAAACTGGCTTGCCAAGTCGAGAAGTCATGTGCATTCACACACGTCATGCCGAAACAACTCATTTAAGCAGGACAGGGTATGCGACCAGGATGCGGTTGAAAGGCCAACCTGCAGCTGGGCAAGCAGTGCTTCAAAGTGCTGCAAACGCTGCATCGACTGCAGTCTAGGCACATTCTCGGCCTGCGGAACCGTGGGCGGAGGTTCCGACCTCAGGGCAGCGCTTACTCAGAGGATCCCAATTCACCGAAGCTTAGGGCGAGCTGCGCCAAAGGCGCCCCATTCTTGTCCTCAAAAACGACTAGAAGCTGCTGCAATGTCACATTCTGCATGGCTTCCGTTGTCCTCGTCGTCAAGCTCCATGGCCGCAACCGTGGGCTGTGCTGTAAGAAGTGGCTCCTTTTGCCCAAAACTTTTCGTCTGGTTGCAACGGCTGTCGAAAGTCCCTGCACTATCCCGCACTTAACATCCCCGAAAGAGCCAATGTGGGGGTCCTGCCGCGGCTTCTCACATTGTAAGGAGAGCTCGGAATCTCGGGCTCGCAGCTGACCATCTGGAACTGGCTCCTGTGCGGCAGTTTCTGTGTTCCATGAAACTCATTCGAGGGTTTTTTCCCTTTTAGGGTTTAGGGTCTAGGGCCCATTCGAGCGTACGTTGCATCCTTTGCAAGGTGCACCAGCTATCGCTCGACGTGCATGTCAAACACCAGAGTGAACCAATGCTCCAGCCAATGCCCAATTCAAGATCTCAGCCACGAGTACAGCATCCCCTGCAGTTTGCATGTTTTGAAACGCCCAAGGCCTCGCGACAGGTGGCCGCCAGGGCCTCTTCCAAGGGTTTGGCAGCGCCAGGAAGGCCCTCCTCGAGAACCTCGTCCCACAGCTCCAGCCTGGAGGACGCTCTTCACTTATGCAGTCAGGCTTGTAACGTAGGAACAGCGCTCATATTAAGAACCCTAATAAAGACCCAGGGTTTCTTAATCAGGTTCCTATAGTAAGTGAAGCTTGGAAGATCCACATCAGTCGCCAAAAATCCTTGAAATATGTTTTCCCCTGGACCCTGCCTGCGGCCCGGTTCGCTGGAGAGGCCTTTGCCCACCTCACCCAGTTGCGTGAGCAAGGCTCGAGCTGCGGCAGAGCGCTGCTCAGCGACCTTGAACGCATTCCTGGAGGGACATGGTGCTTTCTAACATGTTCATTCTTGAATCCGTAGTGACATGCCTTCGACGGGACGTTGGGAGACCTTATGCTGCTTAGCGCGAATAGTAGGGTCCGCAATTTCCTGAAACTCCTAAATGTCAGTCACAACAACCATTCTTGCGATCGCGCAGATCTACTGCTGCGGTGTGCGTGTCCTCCGTCTCCCCACCTACCCGACCACCACTACGACTACAACGAGCTGGCAATACAGCGACGATTATCATGACGACCACGACTGAGACTACGACTACTACCACTCTCGTTCATCCTCTTACTCTTGCTACAAGTACCACCTGTACTCCTAATCGCTGTTGCTACTAGCACCACTTACTACCTACAGTACCTACTCCCTCTCCTCCTCTTTACCGGTATTCTGCCGGTGCTGCCTACTGGGAACTGATGATAGTGTGGACTGGCGGAACCAAAGAAAACTCGTTCGGCCAAAGCGAGAATCCTCTTTGTCTCGGCATCGGACTGCGCAGCTGCCGCCTGACACTCCAGCTCAGTGCGCTTGGCTGTGACATCGTCCAGCTTCGAGCGCGCGCTTCGTTCATCTGCCTCTGCCTGCGACAACACCATCTCGAAGAGTGTGCGAAACAGAAGTAAGAGATTGGTCGAAGACCCTGTGCCTTCGCGAGAGCTTCTCTGCTTGCCGACACATCCGCCTCCAGCTTCTCGCGGCTTGAAGCGATGACCTGGTGGCAGGGCCCGGATGGCCCGGCACATGGAAAGGGCCCTTGCAGACCTGGAGCTCCTCCTGGAGCCGCTGGCCCTCCTTCGAATTCTCACTGCTTCGTTCCAGAGCTTCGATTCCCGAAGTGCAATTGCTAAGAGCCAACAGTCCCGCTTGTTCCGGAATAAGACTGTAGACTGTAGAGTCCTACAGGTTTACAAAGCTGTCATGCTACTTTTCGTGCTGCTAATGCTAAGAAACCCTGTGCAACCATCTGCAAGTGGTCGGCACATTTAAGGTCCTGAAAGATGGCAGACAACCTAGTCGTATTCTGGATGTCTGCAGTTTACATTGTGATTTGTGTTCGCCACAAATAACTCAAAATTGAGCATCTTTGTACATGTTGCTGATTGTTCGTAAAGTATTCGCCGGCATATAGAGATACTTTAGAACTTCAATTAGCTGCTGCTGGTCCACTTCGTCAAGGGCCTTTCTGCAAATAGAGACAAACGAGTGATTAGTGTTTTCCCTGTGTCTCGGCCACGTCAATGAGCCGTCTAGCTGTCAGAATGAGTCGTGCTTGATGTCTGGGTGTACGTAGGTACATGCGCATGCATACGCGTATTACACGCGCGTATCTCTGTGGATCTGTATATCACTGTATATCTGCGAGTATCTCTGCGTCTGTTTCTCATTACTGCCGATCGTCATTGCGTCATTGCATGATGCTGTACTATGTGCCCTGTCCGGAGTCCTCGCTTGCGCGTTCAGCATCCTGCTCAGCCTCGAGCTGCTGCTGCCGAATTAGCCTTTCCGCCCACTCCTCCGAAGGAAGGATCTCCGGTTTGTTTTGAGGGCTCTTTCCGTCCTCCCAAGCAACCCTGAGAAATCCCTAGGTTAGGAGGAGCCAGGTGGGGCCAGAGCCAGAAATGCAATGTTACAGCCTGCGTTATTCATGCTGGTCACTCAGATTTTGTTTGATACCTCTCTGGAAGGCTCTAAACAAGCTGAATGAGTTCAGCCTGGTAAGCCCCCGCCTGGAAGAAAGCATTATGTGCACACTGCGTATGACTGATAGTCCAACTGATGCCACTGCTCTTGTCCTGCACTTGTTTGGCGCAGACCTGCAGCTCAGCCAGTTGCTGTCGCAACTTTTGCTGTGCCTGGCGTAGCTCTCTGCTGGTTCCAGCCTGGGACCTGAAGCCTGCATGTGGGTAGTTGTCAAAATTATGGTCCCTTTTGGGGTACCCTAAATAATAGGTGCCGTACTATAATAAGGACCCCAAAAGGGACCATAATTTTGACAAGCACCCATGTGAAAGCTACAGTTCTCGCAGTGAGGTTGCAAAGACACGAGCGGCGCTGCCTCGCCAGCCAGTGTCAAGTCCTCACGCAACTGCTGCTGCTGAGCCTCGTCGCGGACAGCGGCATCGGCTTCAAGGCTTCTAAATACTCCTCTTACTGCTTCGCTGCCTTATCCGTGCTGGGACAGCTACAAGCCGATCGACTCGGGGCAAAAAATCCTATGCACAAACTCTTCGTGCGTATCTATGAACAGAACCTTCGAGCGCTGTTTTGCATCAGGTCAGCCTCCCCGCCGTCTCCTAGGAAAGATCCGAGCCAACATGTACAATAGGGTTTTGGGCCCCTTGTACTATAATTCTAATAAGGAACCCCCAAAATAATAGAGGTAATTATTGCGAACGTTGCACCTCGAGATCCTCGCATTGCCGGCTCCGCTCTGCCAGCTCCTCTCACACATTTGAAGGCCCAGAAGCCTTGAGCCACTAAGGGTTTCAGGGTTTTAGGGCTGTAGGGTTTTACGGTTTTTGGTTCAGGGCTTTAGGGTTTTAGGGTTTTTTGGTTGAGGGTTTTAGGTTTTTAGGGTTTAGGGTTTAGGGTGTAATGTAGGGAGTCATTCCGGTTCACCTGAAGGCCTCCTGCAGCAGAAGGATAGACAGCGCGTTAAAGACTCGAGTTTTGAGCCCCTGAGATCAAGAAGCGCGGTCCTACACTCTCCAATTTGGCAAAAATCACAAAACCCTCCTCCTCCTCTGACTCTAGTCGCACCCCGATGTCCTTTTCAGAAGTTGCGTGACGTCCTCGAAGTTCCTCGTGTGCGACGGTTAGTTCCTTCAGCTGTCGTGCCTGCTCAGGACAGGCGAGCAAACGTTCTGAGGGCCAAAGCAGGGGCCCAAGAACTCCTCCCTGCCTCTACCCGGAGCGCCTCCACCTCCTCACCAAGCTTGTCCTGGGCTTCCTCGGCCTCCTCGCAGGCTTTCGGGAATTCGCACCAAGTCAAGGCAGGTCGAACCATCGCATCCACATCCCCTCGCACATCCCAATTCTCCGACATATCCTGGCAACCTACCGCAGAATCCCGCTTGCGACCATCAGAGGTCTAAATCCGATTTGCATCGTTTCGAGGCACCGCTCCTCGCGCCGAAGCCGCTCCTCCTCGGCCTTGGCCAAAGCGGAAGCAGGGCCCAGGCTCAGGGGCCCTATTAGATTTTTTTCCCTGGGTTGAGGGTTTAGGGTTTAGGGCCTTATGGGTTTTTTGGGGTGGGATTTCCTTATTAATTATGGTCTAATATACCCCCCAAACCCTCTTCGAATTATTAAGGCCCCTATAGTACGGTGTAGGGTTAGGAAGTTTTGTATCTGCGCCACGAGTTGGTCCACTTTAAGGTTGAGGCTACTTCATGGGTTACTAAGAGGGGTTACGAGAGTGCTTTTGTTGAAGGCACTGCTTTCCACCTTGACGAGGCCCGTAGCAATACCATGATCTGGCCCTATCCGAGATTTGTTACAACAGCAATAGAGGAAGATTTACGGCTTAGGCTTGCAGTGGTTAGGCCGAGCGGTTAGGCTCTTGGGTGATGATACACGTCATAAAGCACCAAGTACGGATGCTGGCCTGCTGGCGGACTTTGCGCAGCTCTAGGCTGAGGTTTTCAACCTGAGACGAAGCACAGCAAACACGTACACCACCCAGAACAATCAGGCCACACAGGTGATGCGCAAATGCCAATGTAGAACCCCAACCGCAATCGAGTCTCGCGTTGACGTTCTTCATCCAGCTCGCGCTGGGAAACCTTTCGAGCGTAAACGAAAGGTGGCTTTGAGCGGCTCTCGTCTGTAGTTCAGCTTGGAGACTAGCAGGTCAGCTTTGAGCTTTGCTTTGCTCTGCTGCTCCTGGCAGCTGAGGAGCCGTCTAACCACCCCGTGCGCAAGCACCAGCTTTAAAGCGCTCCGCGCTCCTGGATTGACAAGTAATGGGCAAAGCGGTTCTCCCCCTGTGCCGCATCGGGCCGCTTTGGATCAGGCGCCGTTGCCGGAATCTCACCTGGACCGTTGCAAAACGCCTCGAAAACACCGAAAAACCCAAGCTGCACCAGACCCCCCCTAAACCCTAAACCCCAAACCCTAAAGTCCTCTAAAGGCTGCAGAGGTCCGTGCCAAGGAGCCGAGATCCTCCCTGGGCTCTTCGAGCTCTCCGTGGAAGACCAGCTTGTACTGGATGCGAGGGCCCGGCTCCACCCCATCCTTCGGCTCCACCTTCAGAGTCAGCTGGGGCTCAGAAAGCATCTTGGTTCAGGGTCAGGGTTTAGGGGTTTAGGGGTTTTTTTGCCTCCTACTTAGTTTAGATGTTCAGGGTTTCGGCGCCCACACTCGGACAATCCAGGCGAGGCATAATATGGTTCGAGGTCTGCAGAGTGAAACTAACTACACATGCGGCAAAGGGCAAACAGAGGACCATAAGATAGAGAACCTCTAAGAAGGCAAAGGAAGGCATGTGTGCAGGGTTTAGGGTTTAGGGTTTTCGGGCCTCTGCATCGAGTGGTTTGGTGAGGGAAAGGACGTCTCCATCGGCTAGACGACACCTCTGGCCCTTCAGCAGCTTCTTGTCGTTCACGAAGCTGCCGTTCGTGCTGCAGTCCTCCATGTTCAAAGAAGCACAATACTCAATTCTCACGCTTCTGCAGGCGTGCTTCAAGGGAGGCTGGGGACGAATGCTGTACGGCATCCCGTGCCTCAAATTCAGGAGGGCGGCCAGCACTGCAGTGCAGAATGCAGTGAGTTCCACTCACCTGAGCGGCAGAATAGCAGTGGCAGCGAAGCAACACTATGATGGTGCAATACGCTCTGCCGCCAAGTTGCTGCAAGATGAGGACACACGAGGAAGTTGTTAGGCCGCCGCCTCCCAAGATGCTGAAAGCCCTGCCAGCCGGCTCAAAATCCGTACTTCAAAGAAACTGCCGGCCCGATAGGGGCATCTCCGTCACAGGGAAGTGGAACAACTTCTTCATCGAGCGCATGGAGTGGCAGCAACTGCCACACCATGGCTCTTCGGAAAGCTGCAGGTGCAAGAATTGCCTGTCTCTTGCTCGCGGAAACATTGAACAACCATGATGGAAACAAGTGTGCTTGGCGGCAAGGCATGAAAGAAAGTGCTCGACATGAGGCACGGCCCCTCCGGCCCTGTCAGAGGCTACAGCAGCGGGCGTGCCACGCGCACATGCTCCAGCACCAGGCAACAGGTTCAACGAGGCATGCAACGGGCAGAAGCGCACCAATGTGCTCGAAAAGCCATGATGTGTAGAGGGCACCTGCCTGGAAATTACCAATGGACCAATGGAGTCCAATGCAATGGCAATGGGCACTGCATCCAGTTGCCCGCAACTGAAAGTGCCACTGAGCACTGAGCGTGGTAGGTCCGAAGCTGCCGAAGGCCCTGTGCTGCCAGCCGCGAAAGTGCAACACAACTGTGCAAAAGGGGCGAATCACCAATTGCCCTGCCTGGACATAGCCATCTGAGCTGTTGGATGTGCAGAGGAACTTCGCCAACGGCCGCAGAGTTTCGTTCACGAAGAAGTTCTGCGAGAAGAATGTGCGACGCCGGCTCAAATCCTAGCCTGCCCGGCATCGTCCAAAAAGACCCACTTGGACCCACTTGCCTCGAGCTCCTTCCAAGCAGGAGACCCTGATGCGTAGGGGCGCAGCGCCGTCATGACCTAGGCTCGAGTGCTGTCAAGACAAGCCGGCCCAACTGAGGCAGACCCTAACTTTCCAAAACCGTCCGACTACGTCGAGCGACCCAGCTTACAAGACAGACGAGTCTGCGCCCGCGGCCGAAACCAGCTCCTCTCCAGCTGCCTACACATGACTCGGAAGCAGCTCGAGGGACTGGGCATAACAAGCGCAAGTGGAACGATTTTTGGAAGCAGGTCTCTACAGTTTCAGCTATGCCTGTCCCTCCAACTCCAACCCTGAGCTCATGTCAGGACAAGACGGCCGACGAAGAAAGCGGTCAGATGTGGACTCGAGAATCACAATGGCCGTGATGTGTAAGCAGAAAAGACGATGCACCTCACCTAAGAGCTCCTGCAAGTCTGCATCTGTCACGAGAAGTTGCACCGCTCCAACATCAACATATCAGGAATGGCGTGTGCAAGAGTCATGTTTTTCGTTGCCGCGCACATCCTCCCACGTGCGGGTCTTGAACAACTCGCTCTTGGCAAACATCTCTACGAGCACTCGCATTTGCGAGCGCCAGGCCCCCCTTGCTTCAACCAGAACATCGCACATGAGCCAAGTGCGTAGGCATGCTGCCCTGCTGTTGGGTGGGAACCCTAAACCCCAAACCCTGAACCCTGAACCATGTAGTCCCACTTTCGACCGATGTCTGGTACCAGGTGCAGGAGACTGCTGGGACTTGCAGCGGCGGCCTTCCTCGAAAACAGGAGCGTGCAAAATACTAAGGAACCACATCTCATAAACCCTAAACCCATCCCCATGGGTTTAGGGGGGTGAACCAGTTCCGCCTCAAAACACTCCGAGGAAGGACCCCCATTCTGCAGAGTGCCCTCAGTGCCCCTGTGTTACTGGGGGGCCGCTGCTTCCAAGGACAGCACAGGGATACCTGAAGAGGACCAGATGCCACCCTTTCTATCCCTTTCTCTACTGTGCCCCTTTGTTCGGCCTTCTGGTATCCCATTTCAGCAAGTGTCAGCACGTCCAACAGGCTGTCCGACGAGCATGTTCACTCTGTCGCTCGCTGTCCCAGCTGCTGTGGCATCGGAGCGGCATACACATTTGTCACAATTGGCTGCGCCGGCTGAGTCGTGGAATACAGAATTGGCTGCGCCGGCTGAGTCGTGGAGGAGGAGCAGCGGCCGCAGCAGCAGCAGCCGCAGCAGCAGCAGCAACAGCACGCCACCCAGCACCCGATCGCAATCAAAATGACAAGGCACATCAGAGCGATGAAGGCTGCACTCGGCGAGATACACTCATGGAATGAGTCGCGAAAGCAGCACACCATGTCCCAGTCCTGAGCAATCAAGCTGTCGCAGGAGTCAGGTAGGTTGCAGGCGGTCATGCCATTGGCGGTCCAGAGGAACTTGGGTTCCCGAAGTTGTGCCAGCACCACGGAGTTGGCGCCCCAGCAATTATCAGAGAGGAACGAGCAGTCGCTTCTGATGTCTGCTCCACACTGCGCCGCGGTCGCAATCGCTCCAGTCACGGCACTGAATGTGTCGAAGAGCCCACCGGAGTTGCCGAAGCTGCCGGAGTTGCCGCTGGGGCTGGGGGCTGGGGGCTGGGGGCTGGGGGCTGGGGGCTGGGGGCTGGGGGCTGGGGGCTGGGGAGGCATATCCGCCATCCTGCTGCTGTTGTCGACCCATCTGTGCTCCAAGTGATTTCGCCTTGAGGCACGATGCCGCTCGGACCGGTCGAGCCGGAGTACTGGATGCCGTTGACGGTCAGGAAGTCACAGCAAGACTCTGTGTCAAAGGCTTCCACCCTGATCGGCACCGTGTTGCCTGAGGGCACCTGGATGGTGCAAGCCTCATGATTGCCGTATTTGCTAACCCCCGGAGCTGGGGACGAGATGCACTCGCCGTCCGTCCACTCGTAGCAAGACCCAGACGTCATACTCCACGAAGCCTGGCCTGGCGTCGTGACGAAAACGAGCAGGGAAACGGCCACGCGCAAGTAGTCCAGCGAGAACATGGCTGCGCCCAAGGCGGGGGAAGGAACAACTCTCACTAGGCAGCTGGAGGCTTGAGCGTTTGCTGTCTTTCCAAAATTTGTGCGAAACGACTACCACGTCATTAGCTTCGGCAGGATGGAAAACTCAGCACACACCCATGCTGTTATGCGGAAAAACCTCTCACAGAGTTTGAAGCACCTTCTGCCAGAAGGTCATTGGTCTCGAGCTGCACCACTGCACCTCAAGCAAAGGCCAGTGGACAGCATGGGCTTCCCTGCCATGCGGCTGCCTCATGTGGTATGCTGTAGCTCCACTACTGGGATAAGCCGGGCGAGGTTGGGCCCGAGCTCTGTTGCGCTTAACATCAGCGAGCAATGTCGGAGCAGGTAGGCACTTGGTCCCGCTCCGGTGCGACAGCCACCGTTGCCACAGACGGAAGAGTGAAAGTGAAAGTCTCATGCAACAGATCCTAGTCGATTGGAGGGTGTCGGGCTTTCTCCCCCTGTCCCCTCTGAGCGCTGAGCCATCGTGGAGAAGAAGCTGGTATCGGCATAGTTTGCATGGTCGAAACCCCACAGCCTAAGAACCGTCGTCATTAGGGTCTTGGAAGAGCGGGATCGCTTGTAGAAATCTCGGGATGAAGTAACAGTCCAGCAAATGCCACACAGCACTTTCAATCAGAAGCCAAGCTAGGTCCTCGCACCCAAACGTCACAGCACCACGAGAGGCAGCCATGTTTCAGCAGCCCTTAGGAGCCCGCATATTTGCCAGCTGCTGCGTGCTGAACTCCCCGAGGCGCCTGCACTCCACTGGGTTTCTCTCGTATTCTCTCTAAAATTATCATTCTAATAATAGTAACGATAACAATAATAATAATATTAACAACAATGACTAATAATAATAATAATAATAATAATATCTCCAGTCGCGCTGTCTCCTGCCGGCTGGTATGTGACTTGCCTGGTAGCTGAACTGCTCAGGCGCGGCTGCGGCTATGATCATCAAGTGTTTGTACTTTCGCGCTTATACTCGTACACATGCCAATCCAAATGCGAGACGACATGCGTTACCTGGGATTTGGTGATGCTGTCTTGACCCTGATATCCATGCCATTCACAACATCCACCGGAGCACTAGCATGGCCATGAAGACCATTCCTACAAGCACTTGCTTTGATGTCTGCCACCCAACTACCACGAACAATGGATCTTACAACTCCAGTGAATCTTAATTCCCTTAGTGACTGCGGTCTTCTTGCTGAAGGGACTGACCTGCCGCTGGGGGAAGAATAGAAAATAACAATAATAACACCAGTAACAATAATGATAATATTAACAACAACAAATAATAAGAAAACAGAAGAATATTAACAACAATGAATATTAATAATAATAATAATAATAATAATAGTAATAATAATAGTAATAATAATAGTAATAATAATAATAATAATAACATCTGGAGATCACTTTCATGGGCCCGGCCTCAGCGCTGTCCCTGCAATGGCCTTGAGCAGCTGCGAGTCTGGCCTCGCATGCTCCAGCCAAGCGAAGGACCTGAGTAGGGTTTAGGGTTTAGGGTTTACACTCTCACAACTCGGACAGGCCAGGCGAGGATTCATGGGTGCAGAAGTCGGCGTGACACAATGAGTTGCCAAGTTTAGGGTTTAGGGTTTAGGGAAGGACTTGAGAGTTACGTTACAAGGGGGCTTTTTACTGTCAGGGATCGTTTTCGGGCTGCCCCTAATAATCAGGAGCATGCCGTCTTCCATCCTCTATGCATTCCGTGCAGCTCTGGATTACGGCTGCAAATGCTTTCATACCGTATGAGCAGCGCCGAGCACAGGATGCAGTTTTTCGACTCTGCTCGTTCATAAAGACTTCGCGAATCAGCGGTCGAGGACCAAAGACGCGGAGAGAAGCCGATGAGAACCTGTTGTACCTGTCTGCAGGGTTGAATCGAAGTGAATTGCTTCCATTTGCTAGAGATGAGTAGGGGTGTTGTTCACCTGCAGAGAAGAAGCATGTATGAAACTGACATAGAACGGAATCCTCGAGCTGCGGCCGCCCAACCTTTCCGATATCCTTTCCGATTCTGTTTAAAGCACCCAGAGACTCCAATACCCCTTAATGAAGGCATATACCTTAAATCATAGTAGGATACCTAATAAGATGTAAGGTATATTCCTTAATTAAGGGGTATTGGGGTCTCTGGGCACTTTCAAGGACAAGGAAATGACGCATGAGTAGACCAGCATGCAGCCCGAAGCCTGGACCACGTGGGCATCTTCTCCCTGCGCTGCCACCAGGCACCACAGTCGGCCGGGAGCTGCTTCTCAGCGTCTTTGGCATAGTCTGCAGCGAGCTCGAACACGTCATTACCTTAACAGCGTCCAGACTGAAGCTTGAAGGAGATTGTTCGACACCCTTTCCTAACACACACAACGGGAAATTGCAATCAGACCTATCAACACGTGTGGCACGAAGTCGTTTGATGCAGGCCGAGCTTCAGCCCTCCGCGTCCTTGCACTGTGGAAATGTCACCAAAAGGTCGCCCTCTACGAAAGCATCGCAATCCATGGTCAAGGCGTTCAGGGCATCGTAGGCATTTAGCTCGAACTGTGGCACGACGGCAGCATGCTGATCAATAGGGTCGAGCTCTGCAGCATCGGCTCCTGTCTGCGTGGCTTCCAGTGCCTGTCCTCAGCACCAGATGATGCACAGCTACTGGCCCTGCAGATTAAAGAACTTACTGCATCTGCATAAGTACATCCACTGTGATCGAGCTGGAAAATGATGACGCATTTCCAGGTTTGCAACTCGGCCACTGTTCATGAGGTTAAGGATCATGGCATCCTGATCGCCAAAAAGCTGCAGCTCCACGTGCGCAGCTGTCAGTGCATCGTGCAAAAATTTCATCGACCAAGCGCTGTGCCGTATGATCCAGTTTGCAGAGCTGAGTCCCCACCCTTCTTCAGTAATGAGCAGGTTCACCTGCATGGCAGCTACCGATCACTCGAGTCAACCCGAACAGTCTCGACCTCGTGGCTACCGACAACCACACTCGCCTTCTACTTTGCAACGGTTTCGTTTTGGGGGTTCCTTATTATAATCATTGTATAATGGGCCCGAAAACCCGATTCTAACTACTAAGGCCCTCAAGGCTTCCTAGGTTCCCTTCGCCTCCGGATCCAGCAAGCTCCCATTGCAGCCCGGCCCTGGCTCTCTGCAGGGCTCACGGCAAGGCTCCTGGCTCTCCCTTTTCTCGAGCTCGTGGATCCAAACGGCTCCATTGTCCCACCGAAGCTTCTCCGCTTGCCGGGCACTTCCCTCGACGTCCTTCCAAACAATGCTGGCCTGCAGCGATCCGCCCGGAAAGTCCATCTCCAAGCGGCCATCCACCAGCCTCCCTCCGGAATGGCCGATCTGCTGTGCCTCTGCCTGCACTTCGTCACTGTCGCTTTCTCTGGAGATATAAATCGCCCCTTCCTCTCGAAACTCATCAGCCACCCATGAGTCGAGCCACTTTCCCGTCAGCAAGTCCAGGTCTTCAGCATCCTCACCCTCGCCACACACAGGAGCAACCTCTTTGTCTGGCCCTCGGCCTTGCCTGTATTGCGCATACTGGTAGATGACCGAGTCCAAGGTGCGGTTCATGTTCATGATGATGGAGTCGCAGTCGAGCCATGCCACCCAGTCATACTGATTCGACTGGAGGTAGGCAAGCACCGTCGCCAGCTTGGCATGTTGTACTCCCAACCCATGTGCCCCAATGATGGGGTGCTCCAGGTGAAGGCGCAGGGAATAGCCATGGTGCTCAGCATAAGCTTCGCGATTCGAAGGCGTGAGCCTGGGCAGCGCCAGTGGATGGTCTTCTGGGTATGCGCAGATCGAGACCACGGCGATGTTCAGTTTCGGATCACGAAAGGAGGGCGCAATCGGCACCAGGTTCCGAAACTCTCGCCGCAGCCTTTGGTCATGACCCCGGCGCATTTGCATAATTGCCGGGATTATATGATGTTCAGTCACCCCCCAGGCTTTAGCAGGGGCCTCGGGTATACGATTTGCATTGCGGAGAGTGAAGATGAAAACAAGTGCCAGCTGCAACAGCCTGTATGCCAAGCCAGTCAAACCCTCAGGTGCACCGCCGGCAAAGCCGAGGCTGTCGACAGCTGTAGGGGAAATGAGTCTTGCCAGGATATAATACCCAGCCACCACGCCAACGTTGCAGGAGAGCACCTCCGTCACATTTGCAGTTCGAGCCAAAAGCTGCTCTGCCAGGCCAACCGCCGCTGCTCTCCTCTCGCCGGAGTTTTCGATCGCCGTGGCCCGCGCAGCAGTCTCATAAGCAGCATGATACGTCTTCCACTCAGAGGTCTCGATAGCACAAGCCAAGTCATCATCAGCCACGTCGGCGTCCACCAGTGCCAAGAACACTAAAAGGAGTTCAAGAGGGCGCCATGGAAGCATGCCGGACCTATCGGACGCTCAGGAACAATACTCCGGGCAGTAGGAAGGCCCCCTTCGTAGAATACGAAGGAGCTTGTCTTGTTTAGGGTGATTTTGGCCGTGGCTCTCTGTGACGAGTCTTTGCTGGGACTTGCCTGCTGCTTCGCTATGTGGGCTGCTGGAGAATGCCAAAGGACCCTGATGGATGCCACCGAACTGAACCACTTCAGAAACTCTTGAACGGCCCTGAAGCTCTGAGCTCTGTCGCCTTCTGTCTTGAAATCCTGGGCGACAGACCAGCAGCAGAGAGCCAAGTCCAGCGGCACCTCGGAGACAAGAGACACATTGTGTTTTTTTTCCTTTGCTCGCCCATCTGGCCCAAGGTCCCAGCGAAGTCCGGGGCCTCTTCTTGAAGTAGCTGCAGCGCTCTTGCCTCCGGCCAGTCTCCCAGTCCCAGACAGGTGTTCATCACCGGCCCTAGTTACCCGCGGCATCTTGCGCTGTAGCTACCAGCGATCCAATCCTCCAGTGCGTTGAACAGCACATCGGCACGGCGCCCAAGCCTCGTTCAGATCTGGAACTCTGGCCTTGAGACGGCCGCTAAGGTCGAGGATCCGACGTGGCATATGCCCAGGCGGTGTTGGCCACCTTCGTACACACTCCAACCATTGCCAGAAATCTGCATTCTGACCCAAGGCAGGTGCATGCTGCGGGGAGAAACGGTCCATCTTTCGCAAGGCCTCAACACAGCCAGGCAACAGACTCTGTTCCTCACCTGTCTGCAAACCTGCTTGTGTGCATATGTGTGTGTGTGTGTGTATGTCTTTTCGTCTCGCTTGAAACAGTATCTCGAGGCAGCATGCATGCATCTTCTAAGGACAATGCGGATCTGAAGAAATGAGCTCGGGAAGTTCGGCAAGTGCCCCTAGATTCCAATAGCCACAGCAGCCGAACCCTGACTGCCTCACCAGCAATGTGGTGCATCAACCTCGGGCGAAAAAGAGCACTACCCGGTATCCACTCTGACTGCCCTGGACGTTAAACTCACAACTGCAAGGTGTAGAAACAAACATGTTGTTGTTTTTCTTGCTCAAACAACCCTTGCCTGCCCTTACCCTGTCTAACACCTATCATCTAGTCTCCGAGCACTGTCATCACCACGCACATGTGCTGTCCCGCACAATAAAGGGATTTCGGGGCTCTTCACTTTATAAACTACCGCGTGTTCCACTACAATAAGTTACACTGCACTAAAACCATGCCATGTCATGCTGTGGCGTTTTGTTGCGATGCAAGAAGTCCCATAGACAGCGGGATTGGAACTTTGCCCAATCGCATGGCCACCAAGGCTGCGGCACGTCGTCCTTGAAACGCATTGTTGCCTGCGCCCGTCAGGAAATGAAGGCTCTTACTTTCCAAGAACTTGTCATCCGCCTGTCAGGCACGACGCAAGTACAGGAAAGTTCGCCTGGGCCCGGCCGCGGAAGCCGTCATATGTTCGCTCCTCCCCTCCAGGAACCTCTCCCGGCCCCCGCCGGCCCCGACTTCCGGCTCACTTTCCTTGGCGACTACTCCACCTGCGACCGGACCGAGACGGACGACGCGAATCGCTTGCACTTACCCGTGCTGTTGCAAAGTATGGTTACATACCTACATACCTACCTACCTACCTACCTACCTACCTACCTACCCACCCACCCACCTACCTACCTGCCTACCTACCTAACCTTACCTTACCTAACCTTACCTTACCTGACCCAACATTACCTACCAACAAACCTACATACATACATGCATACATGCATACATGCATACAGTGCATACATGTAGATGCGGGTGTAGATGTACAGAGGCATGTGCATACACATGCACATATACATATTATACCAACACATGCACCTACACCTACCCATTGACATACATAAACACATGCACATACACATACGTACGTACATACATACATACATACATACCTACATACATCGATACATACCAGCATGTACGCAAGCATGCATGCATGCATCCATCCGTCCATGCATACATGCATGCAAACATGCTCACATGCTCATATGCATACTACACATGCATACATGCATACATGCATGCGTGCATACCTGCATACCTGCATCCGTGCATACATACATACATACATACATACATACATACATACGTACATTTATGTCTATACACAAATAAGTTTACCTAATGTTAGATAAGCTCCCGTCTTCAACCCGTACTTTTGTCGAACTCTACTATCCAGATCGACGAATCTACCTGCATCATGCGCTGCATGTCGCCCCTCGCCTTGTTACGTAAATTCGCCGTTTGCTCCACAAAACCCTTTTTTGCAACAGGCTTTCCACTTCGCCGGGGGTTGGAGCAAGCAGCACAAAACCCTAAACCCTAAACCCAAAACCTTAGACCCTAAACCAAAGGGTAAAAAATTCCCCGGCCTCGGCCCAGGAGAGGTTCGCCAAGCTTTGGGCTTCGAACTCCTGGCCGGGTCTCCGCCAGGTGGGGCTCCGGGGCTGCACCCAGACGGCACCCCCCCGGGAGATTTATGCTATTTTGGGTGGGGTTCCTTATTATGAATATGGTATTATATACCCCCAAACCCCATTCTTATGAAACATAGGTTCCGGGATTTAGAGTTTGGCATGGCTTTTTGCGGACACACTCAGCATGTGCCGGGCAAGGTCTGAAGACGCTTTGGTGCTTGTCCAGGTTCCTGTTTAGCTCTACATATCTAACATTGCGACCTGAGTAGGAGTGAAGGGGGTTGGGGTGGTTATACAAGATTTCTCCACTTCGTTGAAACTGTAGGCTAATTCCCGAGTCATACCCTGAACCCCGAAAGTGGGGGAATCGTACAGTGAGAAGTCGCATCGGCTCCTGCAGCATGAGCACACAGAAAACAGAGACCGAACATTTAGAAAGAGTCCTAAGTCCAAAGTGGGTGAGATGGCATCTCTGCGTGTGACAGTGCATGTGTGGGCGTATGCGCATGTGTGCTTTTGCTCTGCCTTGCCATCTGCCTGTCAATCTAGCCGGCTCTTGTGAGCTGGGCAAGCTGAAGATAGTGGGAGCTTAGCTGACTGGGTAGTGTTGATTCTGCTTGCCCCAGAGCCTGAGAGAACAGCCAGACTGTCGCTTAAAGCGCTGTGCGGTCTGTTACATGCTGTCTGATTGCTGCTGTGCAGCTGGCAGCACCTGAGAACTGTCGGTGAAACACCTGCTTCTACTCGCCGTTGACGCACAACCTGGGCTGGTCAAGCCAACTTCTGGCCCTTCGGGTGATTCCGGGATGTGGACAGTCCAAGGCTCGAAGATGTGGCTCGAAGCTCTGTGGGAAGGCGAGCGCTAACCGAGGCGCCATGGCTCCTGGATGCACAGACATACTCGCAAGGCCTTAAACTCTTGCGGACTGCCTCTGGAAAAAGGCGCAATATGCCGTGCCTGAAACTGGCGGTTCCAAATCGCGCCACCTTTGGGAACTCCTTCCCAAGTTGGTAGGAGGTCGTCTTCTTCGTCGATCTCCTGGAACCCAGGTCACTGCAAAGCGGTGAGCGGAACTTTGGGCATAGGTCCTCTTCACTCTCTTCCTGCTCCATGAGCTCGTTTCCTTCCTGCTCCGGTGCATTGTCGTCCATCTCGCGCTGGAAAGCGGAATTCTCCAAGAGAGGTGGGAAGCCCGGAATCCAGCAGCTGGTCAGGGCCGCGTAGTTCACATAGAGACCTGCAGAAGTTGCAGAAGCTGCAGCTACAGCTCAGCCATCCGGGATGCAAGCCACTTTCCTGCATCTGCACCTGGAAACTCATCGTAAAGCTCCTTCTCCTCCTCCATGGTGACGTGGAGGAGTGATGCCCACAACACGAAGCCGACCATCACCAGCATGCCCGGGTTGCAAAGGGCCAGCTGCGTGCCTCAGGAACCACCGTCCCTTTCCCTTAAGCCTATGCCCACAAGTCGTGTGTCGACGCTTCAGCTCCGCATCCCGGCCTAGACCCCAGAG
The DNA here is from genome assembly GCA_905221635.1 of Symbiodinium sp. CCMP2456. NCBI lineage: Eukaryota > Dinophyceae > Suessiales > Symbiodiniaceae > Symbiodinium > Symbiodinium sp. CCMP2456. The sequence goes on from CAJNDV010035919.1 coordinate 59,495, forward strand.
TAGAGCTCCCAGGTACGCTGGGTGGCGTTCCCAGGCGTATGGACCTTCACGAACTACCCGGCGATTCGGAATCTCCAAACCTCAGCACTTTTTTGGCGATGCAAGGCCCCTTGCAAAGTCGCAGAAACTATTCCCCCTCCCCTCTCAATCCAAGCCCAGGCCACCCACCAGCTCATCCTCCTCGAGCTCCCGTGTCGAGGCCCAGAAGTTTCTGTCCTCCCACTCAAAGACACAAGCAAGGCAGAAGCCAACAGGACCCTCCCCCCGCAGCTGTCCGCCACGCTCGCAGCCCAGCTCACCAAGCCCTGGCCCAAGGCCATAGACACAATGCCTGAAGTCTGAAAGCTCTGAAGGATTGTTTCTTTACCTGGCTCAAGTGGCCCAGAGCCGCCGTTGCTGGTGCTGCTGAGCGTCCTAAAAGGACAAGAGGCGTCCATAGCTTGAAGTCTGGGAAGTATCTCCATTCCAGAAAGAATTCTAGGCAGCTCAGTGCCACGGCTGCGTCATAGGCAGGAAAGACCGGGAAAAAGAAGGACAACGTGGAGAGGTAGTCCGGTGGCAGAGTCTTGCACTCTTTCAAGTAGCTCTGCAGGTATAGGATGCACGCCTGCAGCAGCAGCAGTAGCAGCAGCAGCAGCAGCAGCAGCAGCAGCAGCAGCAGCATGACGGACAACATGCCTAAATCAGATTAGATTAAATACATGGCAAACCGCTGAAACCTGCGGCACACAAGTCGTGTCCATTTCTACAGTTGGCCGTAAGCTCCCGGCGAAGATGACAACGATGGACCATGGCCCCAGCGAGTCTTCACCATCTGCAGCCAAAAGCCAGGACCCAAGTTCCGCCAGAGCATGTCCAGCATGGAACGCCAGCACCACCTTTTCTCTCATGGCAGAGACTACTGTAGCCCCTAGCCTGGCAATGCCCGGCATTCTGAAACCGCTCTTTTAAGTCTTTCAAGTGCGTTTCCTGCCACATTCATCGAAGAGCAGGCTCCCTCCGAGAATCGCAGTAACAACGACATGAAACATGCACAGGGGAATTGCGGACCTGTGAACTCCTCGGCAAACACAAACAAACGTCTCCCAGGTCCTAGGTCCTGGGCCCTGGCGGCCTTGATTCCCAGTACTTTTAACCTCGCGCGACTACCGGTCCAAGAAGAAGAGTCCAGGGAGCCGGCGACCAAACCAACATTCCAAGTTCAGGATGAACTGCACGAAACCAAGTGGTGGAAAAGATGGTACTGGCACTGGTACTGGCACCACCACCACCACCACCACCACCACCACCACCACCACACCGACCACGACGATGACTACTACTACTTCTACTTCTGCAGCTACCACTACTACTAGCGGTAGCCGTAGCGCTACCGCTACCGCTACCGCTACTGCTTCGGCCGCTCGGACTGCTACTGCTACTGCGACTGCGACTGCGACCGCGACTGCGACGCCTGCTGCTGCTGCTGCTGCGTCCAACCCTGTTGTACAGTTTTACATTATTCACTCACTGACTACTGCGGCAACGACCACTACTTATTATTATTATTATTACTACTACTACTGCTGCTGCTGCTGCTGCTGCTACTACTACTACTACTACTACTACTACTACCACTACGACGACTACTACCACAGCTGCCACAACTACTACTGCTTCTACTAGCTACTAGCTACTAGCTACCAGCTACTAGTTAGTAGCTACTAGCTATTAGCTACTACCTACCAGCTACTAGCTACTAGCTACTACAACTACTACCGATTTTGCTTACTGCATACCGCTTACCACTTACTACTTACTACTTACTACTCCTTACAAGTTCTACTTATTGCTCACTACTTGCTACTTGCTACTTTCCTGGCACGCGCACTCGACGAGGTCAGGCGAGGATTCCGAGGGACCACAACACTAACAGCAGAGTTCCATTGAACTCCACCCAACTCCAACTTCAACTTCACAAACTTCACAAAGGTCCGACTACACTCTACCTACTACCTACTACATACTACCTACTACTTACTACCTACTACTTACTCCTTACTCCTTACCCCTCACTACTACGACCCACTACCTACTACCTACTCCCTACTACCTACTGCCTGCTACCTACTGCGTACTACGTACGACCTTACTACTTACTGCTTATTGCTACAACAAGTACTACTACGACTTCGACGACGACTTCGACTACGACTACTACTAATTCTACTTCTTGCAATATTGATGCTGTTACGAATACTAACCAATACCTCTTCCTACTAACACAAACAACACACACACACACAGAGACACAGAAACCCTGCAATGCCATCAAAGCCGTGCAAAGTCAGGACAAGCAGCTGCTCAGCTCCCTGGAAAGAAAGCCCATATACTCTCGCCAGCCCCACCCGTGCACGGCACAGGCCCACGCTGACCCTTCCCTAGATCCTGAAAAATATCATAGTAGGGCAGCCAAACACTCACTAGCCATGCTACGTGATGTTACCTTGCGGGGCGCATCCACCGCAAGCCCAAAACAAAAGCGCTAGAGTTTTCCAGTAATTCGAAGATCTGAAATGATCTGAATATTGCGAGCGCTGCCAACTGCACTCCAAATCTGAACTTACACCCAAGCTGCGCACACCAGCAGCAGCGCCCACTCGCTGCCATAGTCCCGCAGAAGGATGATGAGCGCAAGGTGGCAGGCCAGGAAAGACCATACCAAGTAGTAGGCCTCGGTAGAGTATGGAAGACTGCTCTGGCAAGCGAGGTAGTGAAACGCTCCTCTGAACTCGAGCACTCCGAACCTTCAGCCGCTTTGCTAGCGTGATTCCACGCTGTGCTTCATGGCGCTTAACTTAACTATAGTTATTGTGGCACCGGCATTTCGGCATGTGCATCTGATGCTTGCGTTTTGTAAAAGCAAAGCAAGCAAGACTTCTGCTACACCTCAGCCGATCTCCTTCAATTGTAAAGTGCAGTACCAGCGGCCGAACAGGGCTCGAGGATGGAAACAACAAAGCCTCAATTCCCGTCGCGTGTTGGAGAAGCGGCGAAATTAGCAGTCATGAAATCAAGGGGTCAATACGTGGCAAACTTCGAGTCGCGAGATATCCAAGCACCCTACAACTTTTGGGCAAACCCGCTCTCTTTGACCCCAAGGGGCCGAAGAGCGCCCCCACGGCGACAGCGGCCAGTCCACGAGAAGCCTTCGACGAAGATCAGTTGGAAGACACTGGCACGCACACTTCAGAAAAGCCCCCAGATGCAATAGCTTTGGCCCGCCTTCTTCTTGTCCGGGTACTCGAGCTCGTCGTAGAATCGCGTAGGCGCAGGTGGCCTCAGCACTGCATCGACACTTTTGTGCATCTACTTTGTCTGAGGAAAAGGAGAAATCAAAGAGAAAGAGGGCGAGAGAGCCCTTCTTCACGTAGGCTTGGGAAGCTTGGGGCCTGACACCACGACCTTGCCCTTTCTCGGTTCAGGCAGAGTCGGAGGGGCTGTGTAGCGAGGATTGTGCAGGTGAGCTTGCCACTGTTGAATCCTCAATGACGGCACTCAAATGCACGCGCCACAAATGCGTCAGGCACGACTTCAAACTTTGATTGACTTGGGCCGGGCCAAGCTATTTAGATCCTCGGCAAATAAACTGCGGGACAGCAGCTGCTGCATACGCTGTCGCTGTTGGGCGAGGTGCATCCTGGGAAAGCACCACGAAGCCCCAGACCCCAAAGTAGAATCTCGAACAGAAAGAAAATGGCATGGCGCTGCTGCCAGAATATCAAACGGACTAATGAAACAACCTCAAAAAGAATGTGATGCCTGCAAGTGCAGCCTTAAACCCTTATAGAAGATCCCTTATAGCAGCCTTTAAAGGAGCCCTTTAAGGATCCCTTTTAATGGAACCCCCTGTCAGGATCGCCTGCGGTTCATGTTCAGGAAAACACGAAAGGCGCGCCATGCGCCCAAACCCTAAACCCTAAACCCTAAACCCTAAACCCTAAACCCTAAACCCTAAACCCTAAACCCTAAACCCTAAACCCTAAACCCTAAACCCAACTGACCCTCGGGACTTCCAAGGCTCTGCTGCATCATCATCTCTCTTCTTCGCAGCTGCTCCATCAGCTCCGCAGGCCCCTTGCTGTCCCCTTCCTGACGCCAAAACTTCACCACTCTCCATCGATCTCCCCTAGTATTATTATTCTTATTATTATTATTA
>CAJNDV010035919.1:77007-91254 GCA_905221635.1 Symbiodinium sp. CCMP2456
TTGTCTCGCTATGCTCCGAACCACCGATTTTGTGACACAGTTTTGGGTGGATTTGTGAGTTTCTGAAAACAGCAAAGTCATCGGTATTTACGGTGGTTTCAATGTGTTTTACATACCCAAGAAAGACGGAGGTAGATCATGGGGGGGGGGCTGACCATATATATATATATATACACGTATATATATATATATATATAAACAAACACGTTTTATTCACATTGCTTTTTTGCATCTGAACTCCGTGGATCACGCCGCTGATTCGCACAACAGCCCGTGCCGGGAGCAAACTAGTACTACGAGTGCTGGCTAGACTTTGCAACAAGGAAATGGGTACTATTTCACACATCTGAAATAAGTGATCCCTGCGAAAGTGTAAGCTAGGTGTCGAAGAATTTGCCCCCCGAGATCAACAGAGAGAGAGAGAGAGAGAGCAGAGCTGGTCGCGGCATGAGAAAAGTGACATGTCAATATATCATCGCGCCCAACCCTGTCTGATGCAGCTCATGCATGAGACAACCTCCACGCGAAGCATGCATCTGGGATGCATACGCACTGCAACCATGGCTTTCTAAGTGCAGTCGGCTGCTGTCATTCCAAAACACATGTGCTGAATCGACTTCGAAGAACTAACCCGGGATACATCTTGCCAAGGAGATCTCTGGGGATCACTGTCAACTTCACGCGTCACTCGCTGCCTTCAGTGCACAGGCCCGATCCCAATCCGCTGAACCAAAAAAGAAGTCACGAATGCTGGGCTTGGCTGAACTGGCTTGACGACGCGGCCAACAATCCTTCAAGAAATGCGGCCTTTTCTTCAGATACATGAGATTTTTATTGCAGCAGACACCCATGATCCCACAGCTCATGATGAGATCCTGGATGTCCTAACTGGTCTGAGCCGTGAGTTTCACCCATCTACGGCATTGAACACTACATCGTTCGCTTTGCGAGCCCAGAGCATGTACACCGGCAGATGAGACCGCAGGCATAATTTGTGCTCAGCTTCCGGAACTGGCTTTCCTGAATATGTTAACCGACTTGCACAGCCTTGTGGTCGCACGTTGCCAGGTACCTAGGCCCGGGAATCACAATAAACTGAGTTTTGCGAAACATGCTTCTTGATGGCAGCATGACACATGTTGTTTCATTATCGCATGTAAGTAGGTGCCCGCATTCTGTGCTTGAGATGCCGGCATAAAGAAAACCTTGGCGACACGATGCCGAGGGACTCTGAGCGTGCGATTCCTGTGCAGTCTTGACGGAAAAGGCAGTACCCGGGAGCTCACATAGCAGAACACTTGTGCCTTGATACTCTTTTGCAGCATGGAGCAGGGCCTCATTGAATCTGAAAACACGAATCAGCCACTGTGCATGTGCAAGCCATGTCCCACCTAAAACCAGACTAGCAGCAGAACTGGCCGTTACTGCGTGGGCGCAACTCATGAAGGCTGTTTTATGAGAGTGGCTAGCCACCTGAATGCACGATAACCTCTGAGATCCAGGCGCTCACGTCAGGAATCGCAAATATCTCCGCAGCGACACGAGCGACAACTTCACTGACCCGCTTAGGGCTTGGGGGACTCCACAGCCCAAATTTCTCGCCCAATGTCCGCAACAATTAAGCCACATCTGTGGGTTCTTTTTGAATTCATCGCCCCAAGCCCAAGGGGAAAAAACGTTGCATCAAGAATCCAGAGCTTCAACCAAGAAGTCAGCCAGCATAGAGGAGCAGACATGAAGCACACACGATCGAGGCTACAGAATCACGTGGGGGACTCCTCTGAAATTATGTTAAAACGTTCCTCGAAGGCTAGACGAACGACCAGGTTTATCTAATTAAGTACCTTGAAACTGGCCCGAGCCGACAACAACCGGTTGAAGCTCTCGTTACACGGCTTGCCGGCCCCAGCTGGCTTCAACCAGGCAGGGCTGGGCCAAGTGTGAAAATCTTGTGCTCAACAAAGGATGCCAATATGGACCCTAAACCGCTGTGTCCTTCACATTACATGACCCCAACAGACTACCACTTCCCTTCTTGTAAACCCCCATGGGACCTGGTGTTTGTGGGCTGCTCCTGGGCGTGTTCCTCAACAGGCCCTCACCTTTCTCTGAAAAAGTTTGGGCAAAGGCTCAAGACAGTTGTAAAGCCCACAAAACCCTTACAGGCCCGAAACCCGATCGTGCCCAAACTTCTCCAGAATCTCGGGAAAGCGGCTTAGCAGCACTCTTCTCATTTACTATGGCTCGGCACAGGAAGTGTGCACCAAACTTCGGGGCCTTCTGGGCCTTGCAGCTTTATAAGGACAGTCCACTGTACACCCCTGCGATAGATGTTCGAAAAGCGGATCCCGGTGCAAGTGTTCCAAGGGGATCTAAGTTCAGAAACAGCACGGCCATCTGTCGCAGGGATGCATTATCCAGTTTCCGCGTTGCGGCAACGGTCAGTGGACTCAAAAACGAAGGCTTGCCGTCTGGAAAAGCCCTGCCCTTGCACCACGCAACAAACCAACAGACCAGGAAATCGACATCAGCTAAAAGCAAGCTCAAACATTAGGGTTTGAAGCTATCTGAATCCTCGTCCAATCGTGGAAAACTAGGAAGGCTAGGTCAGGAGCCCTTGGCCTGCTCTGCCATATTGTTGTGTGACGAGCATTGACTGGGCTTCATCCAGTAGCATGCTTAATTCCAGAGCTGCTGGCACCAGCATCAGCCCTGTCTGCACGGCGGGCATAATCAGCTCTTGTGCAAGGGCCTTGGAAGTGCAACAGGTATGACGGCGACACTGCAGTCAGTTGGTGGTTGAATTTGCAGGGAAAGCTGGGCTGGTGACAGTTGGTGGAAAGAAGGCTGGAGATCGCGGCATGCTTGGGCTACAAGATCGGTCGATCTCTGGACGCTTCGGGCCTAGCGATGTCCCAACAACACTCTGCCCAAGCACGCGAGTCAAGAGTCAGAGCGACTGGGCTTTCGGCCTGCTGCGAAGCAACTGGTGCACCTGAGCGCCGTACAATATTCGTACAATGCTTCTGCAACTCCGCCTAAAGAACCTGTGCTCTTCTTGCTTCTCCCCAAGACGCCTCTGGAGACTCGTGCCGGCATGAAGGCCAATCTTTTGATGGCCTTCAAGATTGTGGAAGCAGCGGTCTCGTACAGGTCCAGCAAGTGATCTCTTTGCACATGGTGTTGCGCCCTCAGGGCTTCACCTCAAAGATGATGAAGCCAACCACGAAACAGGCCATGGTGACAAAGATCTGTCCAGGCAGGTGAGGTTGGTTGCGTCGGCAAGAGCGCAACAAACAAAAATCTCCGCTACCTCGCTGAAGGCACCATCGTCCTCGGAGCAGTCGGCCGCCACCTTGTCGTTTGCTCACAGCATCAGAGGGCCAAGTTGTAGAGAGAGAGATGAGTCATTCGGCCCAGGCCCTGACAGTCATGAGAGTGAACCTTAGCAAAGCAACTACACTTACAGAAGTTGAAGCCTGTGAGCTGATCTGCCTCTGCTGTGACCTCTCCCGCACACAACCCCAAAGCCGACGGTTCCATCGAAGCTTTGCAGTGGCCAAGACTATAAATCAATCGCTGCACATCGCAATTTCCCGAGACATCTCGAGCATGGCGGCAAACTGTGAACATGCGCTGTCCCGAACCCTCTTCAAAGCTTGCGGCCGCTGCTTGCGACGGCTACCAGCTACGGAACCAGGCTAAGGACCATCTTCCCCACCTTGATCCAGAAACAGGTCGTCACGAGCAAGGTAGGCCTTGCCGGCTGCCCTGCGCATCGTAGACCAAGTGTACTTTGCAAAGCCCGCCGGATCAAGAGGGCCACTTCTGCCCCGTCTTTTTAGCGGCAAGCAAGTCTACGCATGCTCTTTCACATCGTCGTTGATCGCTTGCCTCGGCACAACTTGTTACTGACCTGCAGCTATTGCCTATCTTCTGCGATCAAGCCGCACAAGCGGGTTCACCGGTGAGCCGTCGGCAGCTTTCCTGAAGCTCACAACGGGTTTGGGCCCGACACCTACCAGCTCGAGTCATACTTTCAGAGTAAGATCCGCTCACTTGGCCATTCGCATCCAGTTTCACTGTCGGCGGGTCGTTTGGCACCCTTCAAACAGGGACGGTCACGACCAAGAAACACACCTACGTGCAGCCTGCCTGCAGGTGCTGTAGAAAGCTCCTAGCTTTTGGTCAACAATTTCGCTTCTGAGCTCATCTGGCTGCTTGCGAGTCTGTCTTGACCCAGCTGCGAGCGACGAGTCAGCCTCATCAAGAAGAAAATCCGCTTGATAAGTCAGTCCATCCTGTCGCCTATGTTTCCGCCGGCTTTCTGCATCGATCTTGTTGGCGCAGTCGCAGTCTACAGAACGTTGTCTGACGCACAATCCATCGCTGCGATATCCGAACCGAGCTTGCTGTTGAATCAGATCCTGGTGGGGAGCACCTTCCGAACACACTGGCCTGCTGATGCATCACCTGTTCTGTCTCCTCATCCGCGTGCGGAGATTGTTTTTAGCGTGGCCAAAGGTCCATTGTGACTGATCGAGCGGCTTGCTGACGTTGCAAAAATCACAGCACTTGTCGGAGCCTTCGACTTGAACACCCCTCTCTGCAAGGTCGATTAGCACTTGCCGTCCGATCATATTGCTCCCTCGAGAAAGCTCGTCGGCAACTTGTGCATGTAAACACTTTACATCACTGGAGTTAACAGAAAATTTCACGTTAGCCAGACCTGCCGACATGATCACATCGACCGTCTTGTTTCCCATGATCCTTCTCGCTTCGAGGAGTTTGTTCTCATGCACGGACATGAAGCTTTGGCGCAGGCTTCTGTGCGCCTCATGCGTTGCTAGCAGCTGCGACTGCCAGTCATCATCGTGCTTCACTCGTTTATTGTACGCCTCAATTGCCACCACCTCGTAGTCATCGATGGAAGACACGAGTAGCGGGCATGTCAGGCGCATCAAGTCCCCAATCTTCCCAGAAGAAAGCAGCGGATCCATCACGAGGACCTGTGGCCAGCCATGCCGACAACGATGCCCTGCCCGCATGCTGTGCCTCTCAAGCTCCCAATCGCTGCCTGGCGGGAGCAGTAGCTGTCGCCGTGTCACACATTCAACATCAGCCTGGCTCAGTTCGGTGGGCCCCAGGAGTCGCTCGAACGGTCCGCTACCACCGACACGGCGCAGAGTCGCTTTGACGCGGCTCTCGCGCACGCTCGAAGCGCAGCCGCGATGCCGAGCTCGCAGCTCGCCTGATGTGAGAAGGAAGGTGGCGCGGCAAGCTCGGCGAAGGAAAAGGCTGCATGCCAGACACGCCAAACCAAGCCCGACATGCCGGCAGCACCGACGCATGGCGAACCCAGCTCAGCGGGGCTAAAACACCAAGGCAGGAGCAAAAAAAAGCTTGCTTGGTGTCGGTGTGTCTCGGATGACTATAGTCTCTTCAACGCGGCTTACACTGGCAGTCAACAGGATCTGATCCCGTCTCCCACTCGCACCTCTTCAAGCATGGCTGACACTTCTTAGGGCACTCCGGACACTGGCACGCCGGACCTCGGGCTTCCAACAGCAAGGGCAATCAGACCCACTTTGCCGCCCATCGATCCTGTTCTTCTTCGCTTGGCTTCTGCCAACCAGGGATTACTTCAGGACTCAGGGCAGCACAGAATGGACAGTTGTTCTCCATCCGGTTGCAGACTACCCTTGCGCCGATCGCATCACACGACAGCAGCAAAACAAAACAAAAAAACCTTCCATTACTTTGGTGCATTTACGAGACCGGCGGTTCGTGAATGCACTATCACTAAATTGCAAGCAAAGCTCTTCCCTGCGACTGGCGGTGGTGTGCCTAGCACGGAATGTAATGAAGCCGAGTCATTGCAGGTCTGCTGGTATGTTTGATAGCTCAGGCAGGGCTACTTTCGCCTCCAGGCAACGACTCTATTTTGGGTTCCGATCTTGTACCGCTTGATGTCATGCAAGGCACAAGTCGCACGTCTCAACCATGTGGAGTAAAGAAACAGAGGCAGGATCAAAAGTCAAAAACCTCCTGGCCTTCATCACCTTCCGGGTGCCTAAAACCTCGGACAGCACTGCCCGACTGACCCCCTCCCCCACGCAACACTCTTCTAGGGTGTGCTCGCAGCTTGACTGGGTGCCAAGACCATGCGGACAGGAGGGGCAAGTGGGGCACGATGGGCACCTCATCTTAGCTCGAACCATTTCTGTGCTAATTTGTTCCTATGATTTCCATCGCAAGCGTAACGCGTCCAAGTGTGAACTGACGACTGGGGAGTCAGCTCAGCACACTTCTCGCAGTGTATCTCTGGGCAATCTTGTCCTTGGATCTGTTTCCAGAACAAGTACTGCTTCAAACGAAACAACACAGCTGGAGATGGAGCCACGAAGCTGGACGGGATTGCCTCTTTGGGCAAGTGCTGTTCCTGCCAGCAAACCGCCTCTGCGCTTGTGCAGCTGAAGTTTTACGCATGGGCCTCGCGCGCGATTGCATCGGGATCCATCGATTTGTGATCTGCCTCGGGCGGCAGAACCGTCCCATGGCTCTCGGCTACGACAAGATTTCGCGCCCCACCTGTTCAGCTTCAGCTGCCATGCGGCTGGCTTCATCCTGGTGGTGCTACTACAGATCTCGCACATCATGCCGACCACCTCCTGCATCGGAACCCTCGCGACTCGCAGAGTGCAGCTGAGCCACTCTTGGATCAAGCTCTGCCTGCATGTGGGCGTCGAAGCAGGTTTTTACCTGAAGGTGACCCGGGTGGCTTCTCAGCTGCGAGAATCACGATCCGACCGTTTCTGAGCTCTTTCCTTGCTTCGAGTCAGATCCTCCGGCTGAAACCGACCTTGACTTCTGTGGTTCTGAGGCCTCTGCCACCCGGCCGCGCCCAGGTGGCTGTAGTAGCAAGATCTCCTGGAAAGAGGGTTGTCTTCAAGATCTATATTGCAACACTGCTGCTGACACCCCTCGTCTTACACATGAAAACTAGATTCCGTGTCTTCATCTGTCCTTAGGTGGAAACAAGAACTGGGCGGCGTGGGATGCATGCTCGCCGCTCGCATCAAATAGTGCCGCTACCTGAGCTGGCTGTAGTGGCTGGTGGGACTCGCAGCGGCAAGTGGGCTTGCTTACACCTTGTTTCGACTGCATGAAACCAAGGCTCCAGTGGCTGAAGCCAAGCTTTGGGCATCAGGACCTCACTTGGTTCTACCTCAAGAACCCCTAGCACTGCCACACTCGCTGCAGGTTCAGGCCTTTTGTCCTGTGTTCCATTCGGGGGCCCCGTCTCTCTGCCTGTCTCTGTGCTGTGTGTCTCTTCGAGTCTGCTGCTGCCCATGTACCGCGTCTTAATCTTGCTCCGGCAACAACAAGCATCCCTCTGGGACTTTGAGCATCAGATAGCGCCAGCTGGGAGAGCACTCGGCTTCCAGCTTGCTCAGGGGTTCAACGTCACCTGATCCGCGTTGGATGTCGGTCTACTTCCGATTTTCTGCTGTCAAGGTGTGCATCTCGAAGTGAGCCACTGGGTCCTGGTGGTTGTGGCGCGACACTAGACGAGGTAAAAAGAAGATCCAGGGCAATTTGACTGACCTTCGGCTTGACAAATAACTGCTGGAAATCACTGCATGCAACTGGCGTGAAACGATTCATGCCCGCAGCTTCGCTCTTCGAAACTCCAAAGGCCGAATGGGGCCTGTCAATCAAACATGGGTTGCACTCGCAGAGGGAAACCGCGAATACACTATCTCGACGCGGCTAACCGCCCAGGCTTGCACAGGTCCCCATGACATGCAGTGGAAAGCAGACGAGGCCAAAACCTGAAGGAAAGACGTGGTGCGAAAGAATTCGCACGGGTCGCCTCCTGTCCTGGACTTGAGCCAAGCCCGGCCCACATGGCACCTGGACTTTGAAAAACTCAGGGCTCCCGTGGTGGATATGCATGGAGCGCTTCCACTCGCGCATTTGGAGTCGCTTGCATTTGCAAGGGACTCCTGCAATGCGATTCATGTGGCACAAATTGAAAAAATCATCAGAAAATAAAGATGCCTCCATCGGCCCTCAGTCTAACCACGCCTTCATCGGAGCATGAACCTAAGACAGAGCTAGTCGACAAAGCTTGCGGTTCAGTTTTGACTGGCTTGGGATCTTGAGGCATCGTTCGGCTAACCCCTAATAAGTGCAGCCCAGGCTCCGGGACAACACCTTGCATGCCTGCTAGCTGGTTCTGCAGTTCAGGCATCCGCAGATGAGTTGTAGCAGCTTACGAACCGTGTCTTACCGTCTCGGGGATATGCAGTCGCGTACGTACCACCCTTTGATCAGAACAGATGTCTCCGCACCTTGGCCATCTTCCGTCGGCTTTGCATCGTGCTGACCTGCATCCGACCACGGAAGGGAACACTGCAAAAGCAGAAAGACAACACCAGCGCGAGGCTGCAGAACAAGCCACCATGCTAGCAGCTCAATACCTCACCTCCTTGGGCTGGTAGACACAAAAGGACTGTCGACTATGCCTATGCTTTGTAAGGACGCAAAAGCCGCCTGGGACCTCTCCCGGCAGCATCTCCTCGCTCACCACCTCCGACGTCAAGGGGGGGATCATGGACTTGTTTCAGGTGGTAGTTTCAGAAAATCAGGGGTACCTTATTTTGGGGTCCTTATAATTTGGATCCTAGTATTTAGGGTACTATATTAGGGTCCCTATTTTCGGACACCCCCACGTGGTCCTGACTCCGGCTGTTCTGCATGTAGACGTGCGCGAGGGATGTATGTATACGTAAGCATGTTTATGCTGCTTTATATTGTACCATACGGTACTGCTTATTTCATTTTATATTATACTATATTATTTTGTGTTGCACTTTCGTATCATATAGTTACATATTATGTCGAATTGTTGTTTATATTATACCATATTATATTCTACTATGCTGTAATATATTTACACATATCTTTCTTCTACATGTTATGCTATTTCATTTTCTGATACGTTGTTTCATTAAATTATATTATATTAGACTATTACGTTGTTTGTTTAGGATGCACGGTAACTCAGCATACTGCACCATTTTATATCCTACTACGGTGTTACTAGTGTACCATTTGCCAAAATCAAATAGAATACAAGGTTCATGCAATCATGGGGGCTATCGAACTTAGCAGACAGTCTACTGGAGCATACGCCCAGGTTTGAACATCCTTGGTTTGGATCCGCATACAACAGGAGCAAACATATAGCTATCATATAACTCTACTTCTATACGAAAATATGTATGCATATGTATATATATATATATAAATGTTTGTGTATATATGTCTGTGTATATGTGTATAAATCGTTGTGCGCTGTGCGTTCCCCCCCCCTGGTACCCCCCCACATACAAGTGCTTGGGCATTTTGGAGGCAGGGGGAAGGGCGACCACACGCACGACGAAGAGAACCGGTCTTGTTCTGCATAGTTGCCGAGAGGCTATGTTCAGAAGACAGAAATAAAGCGCACCAGAGGGCTGGTGTGAGGAAGAGGACACAAACCACATCCTGCCAAAACCGTACGTACTCAGGAAGAACCATGGAGTAGGGGAAACCAACCCGAACCACAGGGGGGGAGAGCCAACCAGCAGTTTTTTGGCGAAATACATATTATGCCTCGTATACTAGGGGTGGCAGCACATGGACCATTCCCCGATCTACGCACAGGAGAGAGCGGAGACTTCGTTCTACAAAAGGAAGGGAACCAACCCCGATTAGAGGGAGGGCGGGAAAAGGGGAATAGCCAGGTATATGGCAGGATTACATAGCAAAGCAGATGATGCTTCATATGCTAGCATACGGACCATGGGGGATGAGGGGGGACAGGCGGGGGCCGACCGTGGCGCCACGAGATACAGATATAAAGAAAGAAATAGAGAAAGATATAGACATAGATAGATACACACGTATCTACGGACACAAACACACACACGCACATGTGTGTGTGTGTGTGTGTACACATGTCCTTGTGCATGCGCGCGCCATGGCTATGCATGGCCCATCTCGTCTTGATTGCTGCAAATGCAGGCGCCTCCGACTGCCTGTGTTGCTGGGCACCGATAAACTCTGGATGATCATCAGGATCCACTGGTCCAACCAAGGCCTCAGCATCCAAAGCATTCTTGACTTGCGCAGGTCCTCGCGGGAGTAGTGTGAAACTGTGCTTTCAGGAACTTCCTGGGAAGGACACTTCATGCACATTGGCCATGTACTTTTTGACCGTGGCCACTTCGAACATCAACCTGCGCGGAGAAGCTTCGGGATTGATATTGGTCTGCCGCATGATCCCAACATGCATCCCTCTCTATCCATATCAGGCACCGGACAGGCATTACACAACTCAATGCTCGTGGAAACTCACGCTGCTGTTGGCTTCTCAAGGTCTAACGAGCTCAGCGGGAATCGGACAAGAGGCACCTGGCCACATCGATGCTTTTCGCACCTCCGCTGAACATCTGGATTCCGATGGCAAACTCCTAGCACATGGTGTTCGTTCGGAGCAATGTGCTGTCCAAATCCCCACTGGGTGGAGACAAGTCGAAGTGACACCATGAGGCCGACCCGTCCTCGACCGACACACTTCCGTTGTTCTGAAAATCCAACCTCATGTCCGTGGAACAACGTCAGCAATCAGCTTGGCGGCCACATGCCTAAACCTGTTGCTGAGAGGTGGCATGTCGAAAACGTTTCTGAGTTCGGATTCTGTGTCGATTGCTATCCTCAGCTACGAGCAGAAACTGTCAGCATGGCCCAGCCTAACCACTCGCAACCCAAGTTCCCGAGCTTCTTGAAGCAAGTCTGGAAATGAAGGTCCGATGCACATGCCTGGAACTCCTGCCACCGGGAGGAATCCAAGCAAAGCTGTACGTCTTGCCATCCGTCGCCAGCTGTGCGATTGCAGTCGTCCTTTTTGTTGGGGCTTTGGCCTCGTCCAATCGACGAAGTGCGTGAAACGGATGTGCCAAGCTCTTCTCGGCACCTGCACGCCTTGCCGCAGATCCGCTTTACGGACTGCTGGCACTGGAGGATTCCTAGAGTCCTGGAGTCCTAGAGGCTCGGTTTGCTCTCTGAAAGGCTCGGGGCCGAAACTGCTCGAGGAAGGCCAGGAGGAGCGTGGCCGGAGCCCGCGAAAGTGGCCGCCGCGCTGCGCGGTCTTCGGAGGGAGCCTGGGGGCTGGGCCTCCCCATGCTTTATGAAGATCCAGGGGCTCCTGTCGACCTGACCCGGGGCCTGGCTGGTTTGGCTTTGGCCCTTGAGAGACGCGTGCTTCTCGTACCACTCATAGACACCATCGAGGTGCTTGCATCGGGCCTCGTGGCTCCTTGCCTGGCCACCCGCATTGTGGGCCAAGTCGAAATCGAGGAACAGTTTCTTCAGCGAATGCCCAGCTCGATTCAGAAAATGATCCTTGACGCCTTTCATGTCGAAAAAATGGAGTTGCCTCCGCCTTGCCTCTAAGGATTCCCGCTCTGTTCTCCATGATCGGCGGGCCTGGTGGGCAGCTGCCTCCTGCTTCTTCACCTCGTCATCCCGTCTCGTCATCCACTGCTCCAGCTGCTCATCGAGGCTCAGCGACAGCTGGAGCTGTTGCTTTTGCTGCTTCTGCGCTTCCTCCAGCAGCTGACGCGCCTTCTTGTCGACCCGGCCCCGAAGCACGTGCTCCGGCTGCTCGGACTGCGCTTGTGAACTTTGCAGCACAGCGGAGGCCGACGCCGGTCTGAAACTGGCCCTTCGGCCTTCGTAGCTCGGCCGCTCGGAGATTGATTCGAAGGTCGTCTGCAGGTTAGCCTTTGGTAAGGAGTTCACGGACTTCACCGTCTCTTCGGACTGGCGCCGGCCGAAACCGGGGCCGGGACCGCCCATGAAGCTCGAAGCTGAGGTTCTTCGGCTGTCCGCCGCAGCTGAGGTCCGCCTGCTGCTGGCAGCCGCCGAAGTCCTCCGACTGTATCCACCGTAGGTCCGACCCCAGGTACTGCTCGCAGAACCCCGCCGGCTTGCAAGCAACGCAGGGGACAAATCGGAGCCCGAGTCCAGCTCCGATACCATCTGACTCGGCTCATCGTCCCCAAAGCTGTCTTCCATGAGGGAAACCTGTGGCGTTTGCTCCGGTGCTGCCTCAGAGGTCGCCGCAGCCTCCACCTTGTGCACGAAGCTTTTCAACGCTTTCATCTTCGGGTCGCTGTACAGCGCAGCACTCCGCGAGGCCTTCGGGGCAGTCTGACAGGATGGGAGTGCGATCCCTTTCAATGGCCGATTCGAGGTCCCGCTCTTGTCCTTCTTCTTCCGGCGTCCTTTGGAGCCTTTGGAAGCCTTGGAAGAGGAGGAGACATTGCTTGATCTTCGGCTCGATTTGCTAGTCGATTTGCTTCCCACCATCAAGCAAAACCCAGGGAACACCCCTAAGGACCCATTGCGGCTGCCCTCGGAACCCCTTCACACGCTTGAGCACAGGTTGCCCGACGCATCTGCAAGTAGAGGCACGTCTGCATTTTATATCACTACACTATTCTTCGGAGACTCGTGACGAACCTAGAAGTGACATGACATGACACCCTTCGGGCGCTGTTCTAGCTGTCCTCCCAGTTCACATTGCCTGAGACGAAGGCTCTTCGCTGCTCCGACAGATGCACCACCATGCGTACCCGACTCTGGTAATGCCACAAAGATGCCGGAGTTGTCGATGTCACACTCTGAGAAGAGGCGACTGACGGTGTCCACGTAGTCCTGACCAGCTCTTCCGAACACTTTCAGGCTGCCAAGTCCAAGCGACTGCCGTCGACATGCTCGATCGAAGCTCTGGACGCCTTTCGAGCCCTGAGCTCTTCCATCATGCACATCTCCTGCCAGCGATGGAACTGGTCAACACCCGACAATACCTCAGAGCCTAACACAGCACTTTGTGCAGGGACCACGACGTCACTAAGAGTGCACCCTACAGGTCAGCCCCCAAGGAGCACTCCTCATCAGCTGCTGTCATTCGGCTGGCATTTTCCACAAACACCCCGGTCATGACCTCTGGGCGCAGCGGCTCCGAAATTTGAGCGTTTCTCAAACCGAAGTCGAGCTCGCTTTGGCAGATCTACGGGCCACGCCCCTCAAGCGGGAAGGTAGGGATGAGAGCAAATCAGCAAGGAGTGAAGTTAGCATATAAAGTCTTGGTCACCTAGCAGGAAGAACTCATCTGCGACTGTGACTCCTCTCACTTCAACAGTCTGAGGCGGTGGCATTGAGGACGCAGAAGAGTGCAAAGCACATGTACACCTCACGGTGCACCAGTTGAAGGCATAGCCACGATTTCTCCAATCTAAGCTGTGCTTGTTCTGTAGCTGCCATAGGCCATAGCTGCCGTCCGAGACACAACGAAGAGCAGTGCTAGAAGCAAGCTCACCTCATTGAGCATTCTGGCGACATCCGCCCAGTCCACGCCTCCAGACCTCAAGTTGACATCAGAGCACAACACGATCATACAAGACCCTGTGCGTTCTGTCTAGGCTGCGTGCATCGAAGAAAACAATGTGAAGATCCCGCCGAGCCTCAGCTGTATGAAACTGCCACGGCCAACCTCGAGACACTGGGCACATCTGGGAACCTGACAGGGTTCCGAAGTGCAAAAGAAGCTGTTGGGCCAGCTGCTCCTTGGCCTCCACGGAAAGGTCCAAGGATGACAGGTACGGTCTCAGCAGCCTCAAGCAGACTCAAGCATGTCACAGCATGTCATACTCCCGAACCAGAACATGCTTCCTTGCATTGCAACAAAGTAGCTGCAAGATGCAGGCTGCAACGGCAAACCTGTCATTCCAAGCAGGCCCAACCGAGCTCAAGCTTCATGCTGCGTTAGACGGCCTCTCGACTGTCGGTTGACGAACCATCGACTTGAAAAATAATCCCCTTGAACATCCCCAACAGCGGAATGGCTGTCGTTGGGCTCGCATTATAGGGAACTAGAAAGCTGACAGAGCTGTAGATGGTTGTCCATGCCCGGCCGGGCATTGAACACAAGATTTGCTGAAACTACGGCCTCGGAAAATGCATCTGGGTTTGCGCAAAGCTCGGAGAGATCAACTTGAGGGCCAGGGGCATGGAGAACGAAAGCTCGGTCTTTTTTTACAGAAGGACTCAACGGCTACACAAACGCAAACGCAGAGAGACATGGCTGCACTGCACAAACACTTCACAAACAAGTACTGATATATCAATGAA
>CAJNDV010035919.1:91354-108902 GCA_905221635.1 Symbiodinium sp. CCMP2456
TTTAGGGTTTAGGGTTCAGGGCCACATGCGTTTAGCAGGCCGCGGGAAATGCATTTGGGCTTTTTCGGAGGCTTCGGGAGCTCGACTCCCCCTGGTTCTGGGATGTGTTGAAACGAAAGCCAAATGCGTCTAGCAGGCCGTGGATTTTGCATTTGGGCTCTTTTTTTTGCTTCGGGACTCCGTGGATTTGCCCGCATTTGGGCTTGGTCGGAGGCTTCGAGAGCTCAAGCCTCGGGAGTGGGGCCAGGGCACATTTGCTGAAACAGCTCTATATAAACGCTTTTCCAAGCCTTGAAAAATGCATTTTTGCTCTGGAAACTAAAGCAGGTTTAATACGATTCTAGGGTCACGCGCACACGATTTGCAAGGCTCACGAAACTCGCACACAATGAGAAGAGACAGACCTGCTCTAGAACCACTCACCCGGAATGAACCTGGAACCCACTTCTAACCTTCCGGAACTTGCTTCGGAACCTGCCCGGAACCTTCCGAGAACCCTCCCCGGAACCTGTCCGGAACCCTTCCCGGAACCTGCCCCCCCAAACCCTATTTCGGCTGAAGACCCAGAGCTCACGTGGTCATCCGCTTCTGCTGGTGAGTTTTAGCTGTTTGTGCCACTTCGCAGAAGCAAATAGTTATGTCCACTGTGGCCGAACTACCTTTGCAAATTGTCTTGCCTGCACACTGATCACGAGTACTATGCTTGACTTACATGCACCGCTTTCACATTACCTGCGATTCTGTGCGTCTGTTCAACAGGGTCGTTCTTGCTTTCTTTTTTCTGTACTTGGCAAGCAGGGTTGGCTTTCAAGCAACGAGTTTATTTCCAAACTTGTCAACACTCCCTGTGACCAAATATGGCCGAATGATATCGTCAACTCATTCTCGTCTGCTGATCCTTGCTTTGTTTTGCCATTTATGCATCGCACCATATGGGGAGTTCCGAAAATAGGGGGCCCTTATATAGTACCCCAAATAATAGGATCCCTATTATAAGGACCCCCCAAATAAGGTACCCTAATTTTCTGCAACTCCCATATTTCCATTCTGCTTGAAGGTGCCAGGCCGCCAGGCCAGATCGGGGAGGTCGGGAGGACAGTTTCCAGGCTGCAACCGGGCTTTCCGGTGCAGGTTCGAAAAATAGCGGTTTAGGGTTTAGGGTGTAGGGTCTAGGGTTTAGGGTTTAGGGTTTAGGGTTTAGGGTTTAGTGGCCATAGCGCACACAAGGGCTCCAACATACGTCTGAGCCAAGCAGCATTAACATAAACAGAAGCACGAGCGCCCACACCAGTGTCTTGGAAGACACCAGGATGCCTTAGAGCTTCCCCATGTCTTCCAAGCCAGACTTGGAATTGGCTTTCAGTCTTGCCAAGCAGCCGTTCACCATAACTCGGAGGTCAGTGAAGTAGCGAACCACACGAAAAACTCCTCGGCTTCCCGCGATCGTATTCCGACACCTCTTTCCAAGATCATGCCCTACTGCCTCTTCTACAGCTTTGATGAAGCTTTAACGCCCTGCAATGAAATTCTTGCGGTGCTTCAAAGCCTCAGCAAACCCTTCAAGACCTTTATTGAAACCCTTCCACAACCCCCTGGTAGACTCGGAGGCTCTCGGACTAAACCTGAAAGGGGGTCCCCCCTGTGTAGCCCAGCCGCTCAGGATGCGAAGCAGGCGCGCCAGCCTGAGCACGCGCAGCGCGGTGACGTTGATGCCAGATGCCGCTCGGCTCATGATCTCCTCGGTTGCTGCTCTAAGGAACCTAAACTAAGTGATTATAACTAGGAAACACTATTCTTTACTAAGTTTTAACAATAGGAAGAATTCTAGAAAGTAAGAGCAAGAATTTGCTCATGATCTCGTCCACACCGCTCGGTTACAAGGAGGAACATCGGGTTTAGGCGAGGTTTTGGGGAGGGTTGAGGCAGGGTTTGGTTTAGATGGGTTTTTTGACACTCACTCTCGGACAAGCCAGGCAAGGTCTGCATGGGTTTAGGGTAGGTAAGGTCAAAAGACAACCTGTTGAGAGCTTAAGGTGCACATCTTCCCACACCGAGACAGCTTTGGCGAGGGTCATCAACGAGGGAGCTGAGCACCAGAAGCCCATCGAACGTATTCCATCCAACATCCTCGATGCCCGAGACTCTCGGATTCAAGGCTTCCGAGGCCCGTCAGGTGCAGCCGAGGAGCCGGATTCTGACAGATGTACATTGCCCGACCGTACGCGAAGCATCTGATACCAAACTCTGCCAAGAATATCAGCGTGAACATCATCTGGCAGGGCAATCAGGTGACCCCGCAAAGACGACCCGCTGCATGCTGAGAGGAATGTCAGGCCAAGTGGCACCCAGCACCTCAAAATGAGCCTCGGCTTTGTGAAGAGTGATTCATGAACGCCTGAGCACCACTGCATCAAAGAGCCGGCTCCGGTGAAGCGTGGTTCTGCACCCCCCAATCCACCTGCCAGCCTTGAGTTGCGATCCGAACTGCAAAAATGTTTGACCATCAGCTGTGCTGGCAGCTGCTGGCAAGATGGACAAGGTGTCAATGAAGCCAGCGAGGCACCCAAGCTGCAGCAGTTCAGAAAGATTAAAGCGGCAAGCGCCTTCCCAAACCTCAGGTGGGACAGGTTGAAGCGGAAAAGCCAAAGTTGCCTCGCCAGCTTGGCAATCCTGGAGGCTTGGGCAGCCAGGATACGTCGGGGACTCCAAAAATTTCCGGCTTCGCTTCCCCCAGGCCTCAATCGTCGCTGTTCAGCTCTCTCAAGTAGACACACACAGACCACTTCAAAAAAACACGACGAGCGGCCTGCATCCTCGTGTCTGTCGGCAAGATGGGCTCCTCTCCGTACCACCATCGTCGCATGTCCCTGTGTTGAGTCAAGTTGAGCGGTGGAAGTTCAATCAAAAAGCCAGGTCCCTTCCCGAACGGGAAACACAACACATGAGTGCAACACAGGAGCTGGCCCGCATGCGGCAGTTCCACGTGAAACTGTCTAGTGAAGGATCGCTTCAGGGGGCTCTGCCGATCTCCAAAGGCATCCCTCTTCCTTAGACGTAAGGACAAAGACACCTGTCTCTCAGTCCATATCCGGCTCCGCCCAATCGGAAGATGCCAAGGTACTGATCCGCATCGTCGGCCTGCAGGGAGGCGCAGAGGATACTAATACTAAGAGGTCGGACGAATGATGAGGCAATTGATAGCAAGCATCCTGAGAACCGTCATCCGGCCAATGTCAAGGATGGTCTACATGACGTTGACGATGCAGGTGGTGTAGCATCACCATCATCATCATCATCATCCGCTCACCATCATGAGCATGACAACAGTAGGGATAGTACTGAGAATGCTGACCCGAAAGAATTCCATGTAATGTTGTTACAAAGCCATAGCAATATTAGAACGAATAGCGATGGCAACGCGAATCATGACACTTAGGCACTCCACGGGGCTGGCCTTCGGTTTGCCTCGGCCCGGTGCCTCCTCGCGGAGATGCGCGGGTTTTTCCACTGGCTTCGCTGCAGACAGCGTTCGCCTCCCATCACCGGGGGATTTTGAGAAAACCAAACCCTGAACCCTTTCACAGCGTCATCTCACAGAAAAGTGTGCAGCGTGTCAATACTTGGCCTGCCCGCTACGGCCTTAGCAACGACACAGCTTCTGGAACGCCAATGTTCCAAGGATCATGTCACGATGCCAATCCTTTCTGAGATCATGTTATTGCTGACCAACATGATCGAAGGATTCGTGGCGAAGTCACGGCGAGAATCCCGCGAGTGGTCATGTCATACACTGAACGCAAACGCCGGCGACGAGAATGAATACTGAAACGAAAACTAGAATCTTCCATCTCATATTCTGATAGCACCACATGCCAAGGTCCAAGACGACCCTCCGAAGCTTGGCTTCCAGCTCCATGGGGCATTGCACTCAGCAGTGCATCCATCCTCCGATCAAGCCCTGCCTGAGCACGTGCACCCCCTTAAGTGCATTATGGCCATGGTGATTGTAAGCAATGTTCTGTCTTGTTGTTATGCTCATGATGGTGACCGTCTGACTCGCATTGTCAGCACCACTGCAACTACTTCAGTACTGCGCTGAGCACCTTTACTTTAGTGTGTTAATGCCTGTGCGACTATTACATGGACAACTACGTCAACCGTCGCATGGTTACAAGAAATACGACAACATGACGACAACAAACTCAGGAAAGTGCACAAGCAAAGCAATTAAGTAGTGAGCACACGAACGAGCCAGAGTCCACACCTGCTTGTCTTACACACGGTTGATTAATGGGCAAAGAAAGACGCGGGCAGCTCCTAATGCCCATTCTAAAGTCAACCCTGTTGAAGGCCTAGGAATCACTCCAACATCAATCTTGACCGCTGTCTGGCCAAATGCAAAGTGTAGAAACCCATACCGCAGACCATGGGGCCAAGACTGCGGGCACTAGGCAACCCCCCGGTGTGACAGGCAGCTGCATGACTCCCGAACACGTTCAGCAAATACTGGTGTCCACGTGATCCTATGACTTAGTTTGCGTTCACAAGAGTCCCCAAGACACACACACAAGCGCTTGCCAACTGCCCGCAAGGTTGGTCAACGTGTGGGAGTCCCTCACGGATCCTCGAATGTGTCATGTCTGCCAAGGGGGGTGAGAGACAAGCTGAGGAAGAATTAAACGAGACAAAGGTCCGAGCATGTCGTCACGGGGAGATGGAAGGCGGCAAGATGAGATGGAACTGGCCGAACCAGTGAGTGCATAAACAATTTTCGAATGTAGCTGATGCGTGTGCGGTGGAAGTGTCGAAGAAGGACACCAACAAGGACAAAGCACTGTCATGAATAGAACAGGTCAATATCGACAGAACCGAAGCTCTGATCAGGACAAAGTCCGACAAACAGCCCGGGTGTTCGGATGGGAGTCTCACCAGTCACACTGGCTATGCGCCCGCGGCTCAATGCTTCAAAGGGTGGAGGTTTAACTTTACCAAAGGAAACATGCATTGGCCCATATTGATGTTGCAGCTATTTTCGCCATCTGCGTCCCAGGGGCCAACAGCGACAAGTTGATGCGTGCCTCTTGCTCTTTCAGAAGCTCTTGGAAGGAAGCGAGCAAGTTCGTTTCTTGCCTCAGAGGTCGAGAAGCAAGATGACAGCTGAAAGCCGCTACAGCACAGCCCTGTCGAGAACTCCATTATGTGGATGGTCTTCATGCCGCTGAGCGTCTCGAGTAATAGCTGCTGCAGAGCCTGGGTGGCCTGGCCACGCACTCTCGCACCGGAAAAAGACATGCAGCAGGATGTGGCTCTACTTCCTTGGGCCAGGTCGCCCCAGTGTCAATGCCGAGAGTTTCCTCATATGGTCGCTCGCCATGGTCTGGCGGCGAGCCCGGCATGGCAGGACGGTAACGAGAGTGTTGCCGGCTTGGGCCTCTACGGGGTCGGTTCGGAACGAGGTCTACTGCCCCTGGCTGGCCCTGACTCCTGTACGCACATCGGCTTAAAACTTCATGCAAAACGTGTATATGGACTGGATCCAGCTGAAAAGCGGCAGCGGCATGTTCCCTCTCTCGGCTTGCATGACATGTGGTGTGGGCGAGCTTTGGCATGCATGGAAAGACTGTCATAAAGTGCCATTGTGCAAACCGTTTTCTCTCGGCACATCTCGGATTCGACAGCACACGCCTAATCAATTGCGTGGAACTGCCAAAGCTGAAATCCGAAAGCCCCGACCAGGAGGAAGCGGCGGTCAGAAGGAAGCAGGAAGCAGCAGGCCTTTCGAGTTTAAACAGTGCCCCCACGGGCTCTCAGATTACATCTGATTTGAGGATGACTCAGGAGCCCTCGAAAGCTGCTAACGAGCCTGGACGCTGCAGGTTTCCACGCGGGCCCTTTCCTGCACTTCGAGGGGGGCACCCGATGAAGCATCCGGTGCAGCGGAAGCCTGCACTCCGACCAGACCAGACAAGAAAGCTGCAGAGAAACCTCTCATGCGCACACACACACACACACACGCACACGCACACGCACACGCACACGCACACGCACACGCACACGCACACGCACACGCACACGCACACGCACACGCACGCAGAACAAGCGAAAACAACAACAGGCTGCGACTGCTACAGTAACAGCATTGCCTGTTCTCCGACCTGCCACCTGCTGACGGTTCTGCCAGTTCTCGCGCTCGAAACACGAACCGTCCCCTGCTTGCCGCCCGTCAATATCCAGTTGCCGCAAGGAGAAATATCTGCGCAAAGCACTGGCTCTGTCAGCACTTCCAGCTTGACTGCAAGCTCGCCGTGGCCATTCCAAATCACTCCACGGCCATCTTCGCCGGCTGTCAAGACTCGCGACTGATCTGGAAAGAGCATTAACACGTTGACCAGCCCCTCGTGACCCTCTGCAAACTTGCAAAGCAGCTGGCCGTCATCAGAAAACTTCTCGATGGAACCGAGGCTGCTGGCAGTTATTATGCAACCGCCATAGGGAGAGATGACAAGAGCACTGAGTCCACAGCCCCCTTCTGTCAGAAATTGCTCGTCGTCCAACCGCCAGATTTTAGCAACCCCGTCCAATCCCAAACTAATCATTTGTCTGAGATTGGGGAAGACACAGCCGGCAACGACAGCAAACTTGTGGTCCATGTGTAGGTATGATGACAGCCTGCCTGAAGGTGCCACTTTCCATACCCTGGCATACCCATCACATCCACCTGTGAGTAGGCATGTTCCGTTTGGAAAAGGGGACACGAACAAGGCTCCACCCTCATGGGCCGTGATCTCCTGCAGCTGCTCATCGGAATCCCAGACACGTAGTGCGCCGTCTTCCCCAGCGGTTACAATGTCGCCCGAAGGCAGGATGCAAGCGCCGAAAATGACAAAGGGCACCTCCATTCCGAATTTCACCTTATAACCATGGCCAGGGACGTCACATAACCTTTCCGACTTTGACATGTCGCATCGATGTCCGTCAAAACTCACCAAGTCGTCTTCCTCGTCTCCCAGACTACTCTCTGCTGGAGAAGCATCCAAGAGCACCGAGCCGACGGATTTCACAACAGGCTTTCGGCCTCTCAGGTATGCGCGACGTTGCTCCGGGTCCTTGGCCTTGGCCTTGGCCTTTGTCTTCGTAACCTTCGCGACGCTTCCGACCATTTGGCGGCCGGGGCCCTACACCTCGGTTTACCGCTGGGGTGTCCGAGTCATCTCCGCAGCCGGAGGTCCAGGCGACCCAGGTACGCCATGGCGCAGAAGGAATCTCTGGACCTCTACGGCGACTATCTGGCTTGGCTTAGCCTGGCTTGGCTTGGCCTCCTGAACCATACACCGTCAGACGCCTCGACGAAGGGCTAGAGGCCTTCCCAAGTTGAGGGGAGGTTTGCACCGACTCCTCGGAGGAAAAACATGATCAATCATGCGCATGCAACCGGCTTGAGCGGGCCACATTGAGCCAGGCATTCCACTTACGTCGCAGCAGGGGGCAGGGTCTGTATACACCTTCGTTTGGGTTTGTGTTGTGGGGTTTGGGGGGTTTTGGAAGGCAACAGCAATGGCATGAAGCCATTGACGAGCCACGGCGGGATGCTCCTGTCACGGCTGGATACGGCTGGCGCTTGTTCTCGCTGCTCGACAAGTGAAATTTTGAAAATGTTCGCACAAGACGTGCTACAAACGGATCGACAATCACAAAGAGCTTCTCACACAAGGTCCTTGAATTGAACCTCTGCAAATGAATAAGGTTTTAACCCGTCACATGCCATCCATTTACATGTCCGGGGCACTTCCCCCGAAGGCAGTCAATCGGCTTCGAATGCCTTTTCGTTCAATCGTCTGCATCCCAAGTTTGCCCACATGCAATGGGCGCGATGTCGTCTACATCGCTAGTGATTCTTTAATAAAATATGTGTGGTAATTCATGCACTTGTTCGAGCGGGCTTGTCATCCTAGAGTCCTCCATGTCGATACCAGTGCCAGATTGTTGCGAGTTTGGATCAGCTCTGCTGCGAAACCGGACACCAAACCCACCCAGGAAGCGTGGAAATTCGGGCACCAGCTCCTACAAAGACCTGGTCCCAAATTTCAAGCGAGCAGATGCCTTGGCAACCTGACGGCAGATCCACTGTGGGCCAATGGAGCCCAACACTAATTCTGCGCAGTTGACGCCGCTAGCACCTCGTGCACCCGTGCTCACATATTCAAAGACGCCACTGCTCTTTGCCCCTTGCCTAGTTCCACTCCGATCGGACATCACTACTGGCTGCGCACTCTTGGAGATTGACACACGGGACACCGTCCCCGACGTGAGCTTCAGGACAATGAGTCGTGGCGAAACAAGATCGTTATGCAGAGTCCAAGAGCAAGTTGGACCTGCTGCATTTCAAACCTTTGGTATTTACATCTGCTATGAGCATTCTGACTCAGCTGGCTGGCGAAGTCTTCAATGCACTAGTGGATGTGAGTTCTATTCAATCCACTCCTGTCCTGCCATGCCAAGCGTTGACCTGAAAAACCGCATGTCAAAGAAAGCATGCCGGCAGCATGCACCGATGAGAGCTATCTGTGCGACATTGCTTCCCAGGCCAAGCTCTGAATGAAACAAAAGACGCCGTGTATGCGTCTGAATCACTAAGTAGTAACAGAGCGGCCTTAGCAATTGTACAGCCTTCAAAGTTCCGGGCGGCAGGTTTCTCCGAGAATCGGAGACGAATTAACCTGCTGCTCTGCATGCTGATGCTAACTCCGGAAAACTTCGATCTGCGTTGATCTCCAGTGATCAGTATTGCCAACCGATCCTGCTGTCCATGGCAGTTCTGCTGGGAGCATTCTGCAAATCCGGGTAGAAGACCTTAAGGCTGTGCGGCCATGCACTGCATGCAGACTGCACGACAGCAAACTCAGTGCAGAACTACACTACAGGGTCCTGTCTCCAAGCGCGAATGGTCACTGTAAGTGCGCGACCCCACATTGTGGGCAGAAGCGGTGGGAGCAAACCCGAGCCGATCCGCACCATGGACCTTCCAGTTCAGGGCATAAGTGGATCACGAACAATTCATTCATCTTCACCTGTGACTCAAAGACGACCAAGTACTACACTTCCACCTAAGCACCTACACACAAAAAAAGGGGAAAACACAAGCGCAACACCATCCCGGTCCATGAATCCAACACTGCCCGAGGTGCAAAAGTTGTGCGTCTTGGGCAAGCCATTGAAGAGCGGAGGTCCTGACAAATGGGTTGGCCAGAGAAAGACGGGAGTTGAGAGAGCACGAGTCGAGAGCGCAGGAGCCTGGAAGAGGCCAGTGGGGCAAGCCCCGCACTTCTGGCAATCTGGCATCACCTCTTCAGCAGACCCAGCTCATGACACATGTGTGGAAAACGATTAGGGTCTCCACCCAACCATGGCACGTCAGGTGCGGCCAAGCTCCTGCAAGATCGTTGATGCTTGTTTTAAAACTCTCTGTGCCTCATGCCATGGTGCAGTGGAATCCTGGGCTTGCTGGAATCGACCCATGGCGCGACGCACTGTCCTGCCAAAAACGTGGGCGGCTGCGGCTGGCAGGTCTGGCGACCGAAAAATAAATTTTGACGAGTCCTGTCTGAATCAGTTCTAGCATGGCGGCCATTTCTGCCGCCAGTGCATCACCGGAGCTGCCTTCATAATCAGCAGCTGCATCGGCCGTTCCTGTTGGAATCGATCATGCATCTCATGTCTTCGGGCTCGCCAGCAGGAGCCTGCCGTGGTCGCGCGGCTCCAGAAATCTGCTGGCAGATCATGGCCTGGAGACTTCTTTCTTTTTCGCCCCAACATCACCACATCGACTTCCCAACACTTTGCACCCGTGTTGAACCACAGCTTGACCCAGCAGAAGGAACCAGGAGCATGCCTTGAGCTGGATCTTCCAGCCCAGGCGGCTTCGAGAGAAGGAGCTCGTTGCCATCGCATGACTCTGGAACGCCCTCCTGATCTTGGTGGCAATATGAGCCTATTTCGAACCTACAAGCGAGGAAGCTGCAGACCTACATTCCCTCGACCAGGGCCTCGTGGTCGACGTTGCCTCGTAACTGCAGCTTGTCTGGCAAAGCCATCCCGATTGGGTCCCATGCCAGCTCCGCGTCTCGGCCCAGGGAAGTGTTGCAACATGTTTTCCCAGCCAGGCAAAAGCAGACAACGGTGCTTCTCAGAATGACATGGCCTTCATGAACTTCATGGCCTTCCTCAAGCCCGTGCGACAAAAAGAAATCCGGATGTAGGTCAAGCGGGTTCCATGTCAGCTCGGATGGCGTCTCATCCTGACATGCACACCATCGGCAATCCGCAGGCAGCTAAGCACAGAAGCGAAGCAGCCTCCGCCCGGCGTGGCGAAGCCGTCGAATCTGACCCTGCCCGGGCTCGTGGCGTGCCTTGCCGGTCTAAGCGCAACAAACCCCACAAACACTCCTGCAATTTCCTTCGTCCATTACCTCGGTATGTCCACTCGCGCTCTTGTCGGCTGACATTCATCAAAGCAGCCGTCCAAACCGCTGCCACATTGGAGCTTGCCGGCTTGATTCCACAATCGAAGCAAATCACGCTTGTCTAGGACGCCTCCGGCCTGCACCTGCGAAAGCTCGGGAGAAGCACACGCACCGAATCATCTCGAAGCTTGCTCTGAAAGCTTCACATCTCAGAGCAAGACAGGTCCAGTCAGCATTCCGCTTGCTTCAATGTTCAACCCCATCGTGGAACCTCGGGCTGTTCCCAATGATGCAAGCGCCACAACCTCCAGAACGATCCAAAACCCAGACATACTGACCTGGCCATGCTGCAACCGAGAAACACACAGAAGGGAAACCAACCGCCTCCTGGTGGGTTGCGGAGTTGAGCCAAGTAAAAACCTGCAGACCTAAACGTGTAACATGGCCTTTGACGGAGCTTCCTTTCGACTACATTCACCAAATTTCCGCCGCAAGATTTCGACATGCGATGAAAAAATGCTAGAAGCTAAAAAACGTGTACACGCAAAATCGAATTGAAAGCGGCATTGGTGCTTCGTTTTTTTGCCCCCCTTTTTTTCCGGCTGCCAGACGTCTCGAACCTATCTTGTCCTACGGAGGAGCTCCTGCCAGGGCTTCAGTGCTGCCGGCTGCCAAGCACAGGGAGCTGCCAGCGATGGCTAACGCACGTCCGCAGGGACCTCGTGCAGCCCGACGACATTCGGCTGCCAACCACACGTCACGTTTGTATAGAGCAAAACTTATTCGTAACCTGCATGGAACGCACAGCAAAGCAATGTTGGAAGCGTTTGTTGGCGCACGATGACAAGGCAGTTGTGCAACCAGAAGTCCGCCAAAATCAGCACATTGAGCATGACATATGCCAATTTTGGCACGAACTGCGAACTGTAAAGTGCCACCCGTACCATCGTACCGTAGTGGCCGTACCTGTATACAGTCCAGAACTTAGCATGACATAACCCCATGTAGAAATTTAGTAAAGCAGCTGGTCTCGCTCATGACGGCTAATGGGATGCCACGCCGTGTAGGAGGCATCACTGCGGGGGCAGCTCTACGGTCGCCGAGCGCGCCAAAGCACGGATTTGCCCCGAACTCGCAGAAGGCAATCGGTGCCTTGGTTGTCCTCAGCCCTGAGGTTGATTGGCGGTGGCCCCCATAGGCCGCTGAGTTCGTCAAACTGCTCGAGACTGCTCGCTCGAAGTTGTGCTCGCACTGCATCGGCGTTCGCCCTGTGTTGGTCTGCGTTCTTTGCCTTCGTCGCTCTGGCCCCTTCCCAATTGCAAGTCGCCTCCCCTAGACGCACATACCTGTGCCTCAGCCTTGGACTCCTCTGCCATCGAGTGTCACCTTGGATTTTTGCCTCTTGCAGTGGGACCGGACCACGTCGTGGATTGTCGAAAACCGCCTGTGGAAGCCAAATAAAGGTCATGATGAGTCATGTCATGCTAAATTTGGTGCGGTACGTTTGTATACGTTGGCACGGCTGGACCGATACGATGATACCCACGGTACAGTACGGACACGCCTCAAAAAGTGCTCATGTGCACCATAGATGCGTCCAACACATATACCGTCGAAGCGCCGCTCGTATACCATGCAGGCGTTCTGTCGAACAAACCTTCGTGTACTGTCTGAGCATCCCGTATGTCACAAAAGCACTCCTTATCTTCCGTCGCAGCGACTTCATGTGCAGTGCCGCTTCTCTGGCTAATCGTAACGTAACCATGAGTGTTCTTGGTTTTAGGGTTGGTGTGATCACCCGCCGATTCAATCACGGCATGCGTAGCGATGAGTCGTGATTCTTATAACATGCACTGCCGGGAGATGTTGGCCCCCTCGAAATCAACATCGATGTCGCAAACACGCTGCGAACCCGAAGGCGGAGTGCGTGTGCTGGTCATGGGCGACAACCGTGGTTGTACGGATGCTGGCACGCAGCTCGCGAGAGGTTTCGGAATACATGCATGCCGCACAAAAAGCCCAAGCCGACCCTCGAACGACAAGGCTGAACAAAGCCGTTGCGGAAACACACGGCCACACTTCCCATGCGAGCATGCTCGAGACCCTGCACAAACACACGCCGCCCCCCTTACCGGTCTATTTCACCCTGCCTCCATGTTCGGCGGGCAAGGATGAGGCCTTCTGCACAACCGGTACGAGCCAGCCTGCGTGGTGCCGGAGACCTAAGTCCTCGCAGGGAGTCGGTTGGGGGCACGGGTGTGGAGCCAGCGTTCGTCTTGCGGAACCTCATGCCGGCTCGCCGGCAGCAAAAGCCCGCACGGCAGCGTGCGCACGTGCGGCTCGCGCAAGGAGCCGCAAGAAGGCTGCGGGCCCGCAGCCCCAGCACGAAAACGAGAAGGTGGCAGCCGGCGAACGCTATAGCTCGGGGTACACCCGGCGAGGGAGTCTTGGCGATGCTCACATCACGACCCCGCCGGCGCTGCTCGCTGCGTGAGGTTGCCTGTCCTACCTAGCCAGGCAAGGCTCGAGCCTGGAATGTTTCGGGGAAACCTCACTTGGCCACAAGGGAGGCTGGGTCCTGCCACCGCAAGAACATGGCCTGCTCGTGTTGTGCCGCTGGGCAGTGGGACGTTGGTTACCGCCAAGCCAACAGCGAAAAAAACGCGGCAAACATGCCACGTTGTTCGCATGCTTGCCCACGCAGCACGGTGACTTTCGTGGCTTCCAAGCGCCGATGTGAGCGGCCCTTTTATTGGACGGCTCGCCAGCCACGACTGCAAGAGTTGTTTTAATTTTTTCCACGCACTTTTTACGACAGCGCAAAAGAGTCCGTGTCCCCGTGCAACTGCAAATTACGGCGGCTCGGAGTGGGGGGGCGGGCGCGTCATGCAGTAACATATGGCGTGCCCAGCAGTATTACAGCGAGGGTGCTTCGCAAAGCAACGTTCAGCTGGCACCACCAGCGGCGCAGCCAGCCCTGCTGCGCAGGGCGGCAGGATCGCGCTGGGCTCGGAGACGTGCGAGTGACCTGGCCCTCAGGTCCGACAGCTTCACAAGCAACGCGCACCCAGGCGTAACCACGTCACGTCGACCCCGAGTTCGCGATCGGAGTTCGTCACGTGGCGACCTGTGCGGCGGCCTGGCTACAAAGGCGAAACGTTGTTCACCCCAGACCTCGGATAAGTTGGCACCGCTTCGATAGCCAAGGGTTGGCACCGCTCTGGGTGACCGCCGGTCCCGCATGTCGAGGACTGTTCTCTTGACTGCCGGTGCACTAGGGAGTGCATTGTCTGGCCATTCTTGGCGAACCTACGACGGTCGCAAGGTGTGGGTCTAGTTGGCGCAAGAACGGCACCACGACGACACGGCACGCCCGCCGTGTGCTGACGAGACTCCTATCGTTGAACGACCATGCGTCGAAGCACTATATGATTCAACTCTCAATACATGCGCTGGGCGCTGGGATGATTTCATGACGATGGTAGGGGTATGGTGCTGGATGCGTTGACCCGTTCGCCGAGCAGTGAAGCAAGTGTTTCATGCAATGGTTCGCGTAGCCAAGCTCACCCCCTATGCCACGAGTACCGGCAGCAGGTTGGCATCGGCATCGAGTGCGATTAAACACCGAAGGGATCGATATCTGCACCTCTGCACCTCCAAAGACCCTCAAGCTGATGCCTTCCTATCCAAATGCCTCAAAAAGACTGCGAGCGGTCTACTAGACAATATGGTCAATGACGAAGGCGAAGTCCTAGATTTTCGAAATGTGCTTCACAGTGCTGCAAGCTATATGATCCGGTTGCCGTGCCCCCCTCCCATTGCAAACATGGATAGGACAACACGCTGTTACAAGTCAGGAGTGGGATGCGAGTCAAGGTCAACAGCAGCTTGCCTTTTGCATCGCCCGAGATTTCCCCAGAGCTACTGTCCAGTGCGCTTCGAGGCATGGATGGCTGAGTGTTGTGGGCTCCTGCTGGTTCCGAATCCAGCGCACGTCAGTTGGGCCATGGCCTCCATTCGTTGATGCAGACTTGCAATGCGGCCACTGGTCTGGCTTAAGCAAAGCCGATACCATTCTTTTAAACCAGGGCGTCCTCCAAATTCCTTCACAAACTACCGAGTTCTCGGATTGAACACGGCCCAGGACGCCTGCAACAAGTGAGTGGTTCGATCGATTTGAGCCTGACCTATCGTGCCACACGGGGAAATTCCAAGAAGGAAAAACAGTGTCTTCTTGTTGTAGCCGCTGACCTATGCATTGCATGCATGCGGCTTGAACGGGGGTTGCTTTTTGATTTGTGCCCAAATGACCGCAAAGAGCGTCCATGGTCGGTCAGCAGAACCTTGAGAAAAAAACATGCGGCTCGGAACATCGTGGGCATTGGGATTAACCCGCCCGTTTCAGCTGTGGAGGCATATAATCAGCACAACGATGGCCATTCAGGGGCCCACCTGCAGCTTTTCATGTCGCATGGACCAGGTCGAATGAAATGCGTTCCTGCAATCTCGTTAGTCTTCGGCGTGCCCATGCAAGCCTTCCTTACAAGAATGCGGACACAGATGACTCTTGCGGCCACTTCTGGCATAGAGTTTGTAGTCCAAGTTCCGTATTTGGACAAGCACTTGAAAGTCTTGCACGCTAATTATTTGTTGCGTGCAGGTTTGGGTTGCTGCTTTGTGCCGCGCATTGTCATGATGGCTGGACTTGGGATTCAAGACGCGGTGTCTTAGTAAACGTAGTGCACGTGTCAGTGGTGCTTGAACCAAGCCGCTTGACAAGCCAACCAGTGCGACATTCGTCTCGTTGTTCATGTGGCTGCTGGGCAGTTTAACATCTGCGTTTTGTGGTGCTTCAAATAAAGCCACCTGGCCAATCAACCGCTGTTCGCTTATGTTCAGAAGTTTGGCCACGCCCCTCCTTGGTGCGTCAAGCAAAACCGCCACCGTTCATCCAAATAAAAAATCATTATGGGGACAAGGTGTACGGACAATGTACTCTAGGCCATGGCGGTGAGCGATTGAAAACATCTGCTACGTGACGGAGCCTTGTCAAAGTATCTCGTTGCATGTTACTCTTTTCCTTTCTTTCGTAACATTGTGCCTGTGCCCCTTGTTGTCTGCAGGTGTGCAGCCATGTGCAGGTGATCATGGCCCCTGCGCAAGGAAGACATGGCATCTGCAGGTGAGCATGGGCCCGTGCGCAATAAAAACAGGCCACGTGCTCAAGGTTGTGTGAAAGATGCATGATAAGGGTTTGTGGGAGTCGTCATACGGTACCTCTAGATGACGTGCCTCCCGCTGTTCGTACGAACTTAAGTAGTCCGAGGCCACCTTCGCATTATGGTATCGTGACGGCCACTCCTTCCCCAACCTGGACGCATGACGAACAGGTCATGAGCCCAAGCGCTGATCGTGCTCCACTTGTGCAGGAATCCGGACTTGATGCAAATCAGCATCAGCAGCACCAACATCAACATGCATCCTCAGCGATTGCATCAGCAGCGGACCCTCGAGCGGATGGGTCAGTAGTGGTTAAGAGCCTGTCGCAGGCAATCATTCCCCTGATCTGATATCGCGACTTGAAGCGTTGCAGCGGTTGGTACGACAGCGAGACATCAACATGGAAAAAAAATGGGTGTAGGAACAGGGATGACGGGCTTAGCAAGCTCAAGCTCGCAAAGGAATGCCGTAGGAACTGTTGCTACTTTTTCGGGGCCCTTGTACTATGCCATGACACCAGATTTTCCCGCTGCGCAGGAAGATGGAAAACATGATGATGGTGGTGACGGATGGCCCGGGAAAGAATTTTGGTCCTTGCACTCCGTGCCTCCTCCTGTGCCTGCATACATGAAGAAGAATGAGGGAGTCGAGCGACAGACATTTGTCGCGCTCCCAGTGCAAAAACTAGGACATGAAGTCCAACGGGAATGTCCACGAAGCCCAAGGTGGTAGGCGGCTGGGGAGAGAGGGGGGAAGTGCCTCGTGCGCAGCACCGAGAAAATCACTCAACTCCAAGGGGTCCCCATCAGCATTGGCAGTGTGCGCGAGGGGGACGGAAAGGAGACTCGCCGAAAGAAACAGACATCTCGGATCAATCAAGCCCTGTACAAGCTCCTCAAAGACGCGCCCAAGCTGGATCTCTCGGCAGGCGGCGAGCCTTGGGAAATGGGTATGAATGCACATCAGTGGCGAGTCGAAACGCGGACGGTTTTGGCAGCTATCATCCTGGAGTATTTCGATAAGATTTGTGAAGAAGGGCGACAGCGCTACGAGAAGCAGAGACTCACTGGGCTTGGAGATTTTTGGCCTGACATCACGGTAGCAGAAGCTGAGACCGAAACTCGACTGTCCTCTTCCGCAAACAGTCCGTCAGCACAGGATCTCAAGTGTGCGATGACAACACTTCGAAAGTTGAAGCTCGCTCGTCATCGGGCCCAAGGCTTGGGCCTCCCGGAGCAAGCTCCCAATGAAGAATGTACACGTCAGGCACCTAATTTCTGGAGCTATACAGGCGCCGAAGCCAAAAAAACCAAGGGCCTCAAGTAGAAAGTTGTCAAGCACTCACTCTGTTTGCTACAGCTCAAGAAGTCGGCACGCACTGTGCCTACCACAGCGAAGTCGCTCACTGTGTCCGCTTGAGCTGAATAAGTCGTCAGGCGTTCATTGTCCCTGCGGCTCAGCGGGGCTGCAGGAGGGGCACACCAAAGGTCTTCAATGTGGAGTTTCCGCAGTTGGTTCCAGAAATCGCCGAGTGCTCACCTCGTCTGCAACTGGTACAGGAACATGACGCCAGCAAGCCTCCAAGTCAGGCGCACTGCTTTGGCGTTTGCTGGGTTGCTTGGGGTGGATGTTGACGTAGGTCCTACGGCTTCGTCGGTTCGGTTCGTGTGATTGCGAAAAGCAGCACGTGAGCTGGGACAGGATGTTGCATCTAAACATGTTTCGGGCTCTGCGGGTGGGTCTAACCTCTCGGATGCTGGTCCAGTTGACTCTAATGATTCGACAGGGCGTGCCAGAAAGAGAGCGAGAGAGAGAGAGAGAGAGAGAGAGAGAGAGAGAGAGACACAGAGACAGAGAGAGAGACACAG
>CAJNDV010035920.1:1432-24312 GCA_905221635.1 Symbiodinium sp. CCMP2456
CGACTACTACTACTACTACTACTACTACTACTAGTTCTACTTCTACTTCTACTACTACTACTACGACTACGACTACGACTACGACTACGACTACGACTACGACTACGACTACAACTACGACTACGACTACGACTACGACTACGACTACGACTACGACTACGACTACGACTACGACTACGACTACGACGACTCCTACTACGACGACTGCTATTGCTGCTGCTACTGCTACAGCTACAACTACAGCTACAGCTACTGCTCCAGCTACTGCTAGAGCTACAACTACAGCTACTGCTACTGCTACAACTAGTGCTACTGCTACTGCTACTGCTACGGCTACTGCTACTGCTACAGCTGCAGCTACAGCTAGTGCTAGTGCAACTGCGACGACGACTTCTCATCAGAGTGCGTCACGGTGGGAGAGCCCACCTCGGTGCCTGCTCGCCTCCGCTCTCATTTTCGAACCGACGACAGCAAAGCTGATTCGCACTGAATTGGTCACATCGCCGGGCTTGCCGTTGTAATCAATCTGACTGAAACAGTGCATTATGAGCCCGCCGCATCCAGAAGCGCATTGTATGTCGTCACGGAAAACTCGACCTTCTGTTTTATCATCTCCTGCCAAAGTAGGCTCGTCTCATTGACGGGTTCCATGCCAGGCCAAACCGAAACTGCACTGCAAAAAGTTGCTGTTGTAGATGATAGATTCTGAGTGGGGGACTCCGAGCCGTCTGTGTCTCCAGCGAGTCCAGCATTTTGCCGTGTGCAATGTGATCAAGCGCTGTTCCCAATGAGAAACTAATCATGGTACTGTGGCATTATGACTTTTCCGACACTTGTATGTCACGGCTGCATCATACTCCTTGGCGCTGACAACACGAACACTTGCAACTACAGCTACTGCTTGTACAAGGAGTGGCGAGAGAGGGAGGGAGAGAGGGAGAGAGAGAGAGAGCGAGAGACACAGGGAAGGTGCAGCCGGTACGCAGAACTGGGCACAAAGTACACCGAGGTTGTATTGTATGCTCCTCGTAGACCTCCCAAACACGATGAAAACGCTTCTGGTGGTTGAAGCTCTTGAGGACGGAGCTGTAGGTTACCTGGTGTCTGCGTCATAAAAAAAAACCCAAACATGCACACTGGCAGAATGTCATGCACAAGCTTTCCTTGAAGGAGGTCTTATGGGGAAACTTTCAACGGGCTTGACAGGGCACGAAAAACAGGTGCCAGGCGGCACCGCTTGGACTCCTGGACTATCTTCTGACAAGGGGCCGCATTGACCAAGGTCGCGGTTTCTGGATCTGCCAATGCCTCTTGAACAGAGGCATGACTGGCAGATAGCCGGAGTTTAGTGGAGAGTTCCACCAACAATAATAAGCGTTTATGCCCTTGCGTGGGCACTTGCCTGTGCATGTTCGCACCTGTAAACGCGCGTTTGCGAACCTGTCTGTGTGTGTGTGTGTGCCCAGCTCTGTTACCAAGGGACAAGGCACTGAAGAATCTTGATTGAGTTGTTTTCTCAGCAAGGGGGCAACCCCGTGAGCATAGCTGGTTGCCCAACCAAGAGGGCTATGCCGCGGCTGATACTGGGTCTGATCAAGCTACTTGCGAATCATCTAGCAAGTGTCGTCTGCAAGTGCCTTGTGCAGTGTTATGGCACGGGGCTGAAGCCGAGAATCCCATGTACTGCCTAGTGGCTATCTGTCTTCACATATGCATTTAGTAATTTAGGAGTGTCTTTCAGAAAGAAGTCAATCAGAGGGAGGATTGCACAAGTGTGTGTATCTCGACGATTTTTCGTTCAACGTGCGGTCTACGGTAGGACCGCCTACTGCATTGGACCCTGAACGGTTCTGAACCCTGATCGGTTCTATTTGCATTAGCCCTGATCGGCTACGTGTTGCGTAACCCTGAGCGGTTCATCAGAGAGATGTATGTGCTTGATACAGCACAGCCATGAGCCTGAGCGATTAACTGCTAGGCTGGTTCAGTTTGTTTCGCTTTGCCGAAAACCACACACTCGCTCAGCCTTGAGACCTGTTTGGCCCAACAAGGAATTGTCGAAACGCAGCTGTTACATTCTCCCACCGATGTCTTCGGTCGAGAAGACAGGTCTGAGTGGTACGGCAAGAATTGGAATGATCGATTCAACTACTGGCAACTAGGTTGGTCCTCGGATGACTGGCCAACCTGGTCAACAGCGGCGGTTCTGCTTGGAAAAAACCTTCGAAGCCTCCATCGCTGCCTTCTTCAGCAACACCTACCAGCCCGAAACCGACTCTTCCAGTGTCATTTCATTCCGATGAGAAGTTTTGGGATCGTCAGCCAATAGGCAAACAAGGCCATCAGCTTTTTCGAGAAGTTCAGCCTACTGAATGGAGCCGCAAGCAAAGCTTGGCTGGCCGTCCTACCAGTATAGTGGACATTCGAGTTTGGGAATTGTCCCACAGAGGCCTTTCTGAGTTTTCGTTGAGTGAAGGACGGTATCAAGGAATTGTTTGGCCCCGATCCGCATTGGAAGCCGTCCTCACGACTCAACTTTTGAAAAGAATCAGAGAGTTGGATCTCGATGTTGACGAAGTAACTCGGACATTGTTTACGGGTGAAATTCCCGACAAGCACAAGGATGCCTCCAAATTTACGCGGAAGCTGTCGTCAGATTTGGCAGGTTCACATGAAAGCCAAGCTGTCAGCAACACCTTCGTCTGATAAAGCTGAGGCGTTGGCAAAAGCCAAAGCCCAGCTTGCAGCTCATGCCTAAGCTTTTTGACTCCCGATAAGAGGGAGGCTCAATCAAG
The DNA here is from genome assembly GCA_905221635.1 of Symbiodinium sp. CCMP2456. Lineage (NCBI taxonomy): Eukaryota > Dinophyceae > Suessiales > Symbiodiniaceae > Symbiodinium > Symbiodinium sp. CCMP2456. The sequence goes on from CAJNDV010035920.1 coordinate 4,228, forward strand.
TGATCAGGCAACACCGGGTTGCCCATTCAAGCAGACCCTGCTTCAAAGCCTGCCAAGAAGGCCAAGCTGAGCAAAGATTCAAGCGATGAAAAAGCCCGGCAACTTTTGGAATGTCCTCCCACGAACAAACTGGATTCTCGACCCAAGGGAGCGGCTGGACAACATGTTGAAGATTGGCTTCAAACTTTGAAGGCCAAGCCGGCTTTTAAAGGCAAGTTCGCACAGCTGAAAAGAGCATGTGAGCACTGTTCAGGATCTGTTCAAGCAAGGTCACTACAAGAGTTGACCACTCCTGCTTAAATTTGGCTTGGGTGAGAATTTGGCAGCCCGTCTAACAATCAAGAACTTGTCAACCGCGCTAGCAACTGCACAATTTGAAGCTTCGTGACTCGCTTACGAAGCACTGAAAATGAAGAGCCACCAACGGAAATGGTTCAAGCAGCAGATTTGCAACTTTGGAGAGGCTTGCACTTTTTTCATTCATCACTGTCCCGATTGTCCGAAATCTTCGATTTGGTCTCAGGGGTTGCTTCATTTGATCCTGTTGTTTTGTTTCAACGATTCTGCGCAGCAATCTCAAGCGGAGAGTTTGCGGAGAAAACTCCAAGCGACGCATGTTCATCCAGCCATGTACAATTGGCCGTGGTTTTTTAAGACCCATGCAATGCGGTGCACATGAAATCAGTAGTGGGCTGGCGCCTTTTTATACTGTTCAAAAAACTATCGGCACCTTGCACGTACATGTATGTTGGATCGACGTCCATCAGCGTTGCTAACAGACAATCCAACAGGATGTTAACTTTTTGAAAGTTATCGGAAGGCCGAGAAAACTAAGCAGAGCTTGCGATTCGACGCTGGCACAGTTTGGCTACATTTGAGTTGTACACCACGTTGCAAACTGCAACACGCGACACCTATCGCCAAGCATGGATATTGGAGCACATGCTCATAGACTCTTGGCCGCCCAAGCTGAATTATCCTTTTGTAACTGTACATTTGCAAAGAACGGCATTAGGATTTCGCACCAATACCAAAATTCGAAGGAACTCCTGTTCGAAGTTTGGACGTAGACTGTGGATTAAGCTCAAAAAAGTTTTATCCAAATCAGCAGCCCTACAGATTCCAGCTGTCCAGGCACAAAGCCTCGAACATGTCGTATGATCTTGCTAGTTTCACGAAGCAGTCTCTTAAAGCCAGCAAGAAATCCGATCTCAAATATGGCTTCCTGAAAAGATATATGCACTCTTTGGTCTCAGCCACAATTTGGAAGAACCGAGTCGCAGCACAGCGCGCCAACTTTTGAAGGCAGCATGTCAACTGTGCAACATGACTTGGCCCAAAGGTGCCATGGGGCTTCAAATCCAGTTCACATCTGACCACTCTTTTCCGGTCGAGTGTCCAAGTGGCTTCGAAGCCAAATTCTCCGACTTAAGCACATTCTCGTACCATTTCACATTCCTTCGTCCAAGGTGAGAGAAAAGCCTCACCACAGCTTGAAAACTTTTTTTTCCACAACAACAAGAAGGGGGACGATGGAGTTACCCAACCCTGACGCAGAACTCCTTTGCTGTTGCAATGAGTTTTGCCAAATATTGTTTTCGCTGATGGACATGCGGTGACAAGTTTTGCAAACCTGTCACCCATACATCACGCTTACGGATTTCGTGGAGCAGGAAGTGCAGCATTCACAATTTTTTCCATCAAGATAAACCTTTCTGAAACCAATCGCCTCCAATTGCAAGATGGCGAAACAAACATGGATTACCAGCTGAGTTAACAAAGTCATTCAATCAGTTGCTGCTGAAAAAATGGCACTTGCATGTGATTGAACTAGAACCGGCTAACTTGGAGAAACCAAGCGGCCCGGAACAAACTGGATGACAAATTTGTCATTCACTGTGAAGACCATGCAGCCAATCAGGGGGATAGTGTACTGCCCGACATTTCATTACAAAGCTGCTCTCAACATCTGGCAGGATCTCGATGTCTTTGGACGAGTGCCACCGAGTGCTGAATTTGTCCCTGACTGGGTGTTTCAGTTTCAACAAATACACAAAACCATCAAGAAGCAGTATGCCTGGGCCACTGACTTCAAATCCAGTACCACATCAGCAAGTTTGAGATTCCTGGAATTCTTGACAAAACAGTGTTTGGATCATGGGTACCCAAGAGAAATTACAGCTTCTTTCCAGAAACAACCCAACATGGAGAACGCTTGGCCCGGAAAGCCTCGTACTCGTCACTTTGGACAAGTTAAACCTGTCAGTTGGTGCTGGAGTGCTTCAAATTGACTCATGAAATCCGTTCATGCAAATACCAGACCCTTGTCCATTCGCCGTCTTCGGACCGGCGGTGGGCAATAAGGGCTCGTGGTGCAAGAATAGGTTATGTGTGGCTTTTAGCACCGTTGGATGCTGCTGATTTTCCAAAAGAACAGCAGCACAGTGCAGTTCCTGACCCCACAGCAGCTTCAAAACCCGCTGCTGGATTTGCTCCAACCCTGACTCTTGAAGATGACCGCCGGGGAGAGCGGAATAGGTTCACAAAAGAGCTCCCAAAGGGCGAGCCAAGATCTTCGACAGATCCACTCCCACAAAGATTTCAGAATCAGAGCGCTGGTGGCAAGCTCAAGAAGCGAGTTATCAGGAGCAACAGCCATCTCCTGAACACATCTATCAAATTCGATCAACTCTTGCGGGAGGCCCAAGCTGAACAGAAGGAAGCAGTTCTTGTACTTTTTCCGGATGTTCCGTTGGCCGGCCATCTTTGGAGGCTTCTGTAGCAGCCTTTCCTGTGCCTGAATTTGTGCCGGCACCGCAAGCTGAACTGCCAGATCCACCAGCCTCCCATCATTCTGACGAAACAATGCGGAATCCCATTTGGTACATGTGGAAGTTCATATTCCACCAGACCGCTGCACATGAGGACAGGCTATGACTTTTCATCTCAACTGCCACTCCTCGTACAGCATCGACGAGGTCAAGAAAATTCTGCAGCATCGTGTCCAAGGCGCCACCGGTCGAAAACCGCACCTGCCAACGTGTCAATTGCATCAAGTTGGCCTTCACGCAGCATTTCCTGAGCCCAGTACTGTCCCTAAGATATTGGAGCAGGTTTTCTTCGTACGAGCTGCACCGGATGTGAGAGATTACAATAAAACCGAATGCATTACCTTCGCTTCACATGAACTGTCTTTATCAAGTTCGGCAGTGTTATCACACAGACGCCTTTATGGCTGGTTCTGTGTGTACAACCCCTTTACCAAGGGATAGGGCAATGAAGAACCTGGATAGTTTTGCCATCTTCAGCAGGGCGGCAACCCCGTGAGCATAGCTGGTTGCGCAACGAAGAGGGCTGTGCCACGGCTGATACTGGGTCTGATCAACCAGCGATTCGGAAAGTGTCGTCTGCAAGTGTTTTCTGCATTGTTATGGCATGGGGCTGAAGCCTAGAATCCCAATGTACTGCCTAGTGGCTATCTGTCTTCACATATGAATTTAGGAGTGTCTTTCAGAAACAAGTCAATCAGAGGGAGGATTGCACGCGTGTGTGGGTGTGTGTATGTGTGTGTGTAGGCACACACGCATGCATAGCCGTCCGTTGGGTCGCAACAGAAGCCGAAAACATTGACTGAAAGGCATCGTGCTGATTGAGTCAGTGGATGTCTGTGGACACCTCGAAAACCTTCCTCGCAGTTCCGGCCGGTCTTGACAACTTATCGGTATCAAGTTGTGCTGTCTGTACAAACGGATCCCGTCTTGATTAATGATCACACGTGGCCTGCTGAATGATCTCGTAGGCACCTCTGCAGGAGGATTCAACTCGCCAAATGTGGCGACATGTCCAACTTGATTTAGCATAGGTCCATCTTGCGAGTTCCCAACTGCTTCCCAGAAAACTCGCCTTCGGCATCATTGTTGGAAGCCAGCGCCTGTGATACACAGCTATTGACTATGACAGTCTCATAGCTACAAGTTGAAGCCGCCTCCACCATGCAGCCTAATGTGATTCTTGTTGGCTGGATCTGCTTCCGCTTCATCTCGTTCCATGTGGCCCAAACGCCATCGACGTCCTATCAATTCATGCGCAAGCTAGCCGGCCGACAGTTTCATGCGGCTGATATCACTTGCAAACGTTTCACGCCGGAAGAGGCTCGAAAAGTCCTCCGCTGCGCCGTAAGCACGAATGATGGAGCCCACGGTGTGCGCGCTGCGGACCTGAGTTGAGGAAGGAATCCAATTAGATTCAAAGTCGACCGGCAGCTTTGCTGCGATCAGAGCAGCCTGGACGAAGCCGCTCTCTTCACGAAGACGCTTCACATAGTTCAGAAGATACTGGACCTCGGCTTCCACCAGGAAAGGGCAGGCGTTCTTGTATGCCTTTGAGTCGGAATAGCAATCAACACAACACAAACGTGAACGCTCTTCTGGGTTTCGGGGCTCTTACTACGACCTACAGCACCTTCCTCGATGCCACAGGACAATCGATTAGAGTCGAGGTGCTTGACCGCAACGAATACAAGCTTCGTAGAGGGATCCCAGCAAGACCTGTGAAACAGCCAGATTTGACTGACATCGCCCATCTGTGCAATCCAAAGCCTCGTCCATGTCTTTGACTTCACGTGCGTCGATGATCTTCATCACTTTCTGCAGATATCCCTCCTCATGCACTGATGGATCGAACAAGCTGTCTGGTTACATGGACACGGCCCCTCACGGCAACAGCTTCCTGCATTCCTTTCTGAACACCCTTGAGCAGAATAGAGCACGTGACATTGTTCGGCGACAGGCCAAGTGCCTCGTGCTGGAGAGAACATGACATGTTCTTTCTTTGGCGCGCAGCCGCCCCTGGCCCCCCATCGCAGCGAGCCTCCATGCGCTTTAGCACGTCCTGGGCAAGGTTCTTTGCCAGACGATTACATCTCAGTCAACCAAGCTTTAAGACGTGCACCCAGCATCGGTCAACATCGGTCTTCACGACAGTGTCAAGGATGCGGTGGAAGGCTTGGTGGCAGGAAACCTGCCGCTTCAAGTCTGGTGATACTCGCACATTCAATTCTCACACAATGCCTGGCAATTCTCCACCAAGCCCCGTCAGTTTAATCGTGATCGATTTTTTCTGTGTTAATCGGAAAGTAGAGCTGACTTTAGCGCACCTCTTTGTAGTTTTAGACTGACTCAACAGAAGATATCTTGAAAGTAAGTCGCTGAATTGATCGCTCTGTATCCGATTATGAGGAACTCATCTCGCGTCAAGCCGCCATCTCTTCTGCATCGAGCAACATCTCGCCTTATTCCTGAAATTTCCTGAATTACCCGGTAACCATCCTCTGTCGTGAAGACACTTCTAAGCTGACATTGCCACGATGCAGCAATGCTGCTCATTCTGCAACAACTTAACCGTGTGGCCGAGACAACGACATCACATACAAGACCTCTGTGAAGATCCGCAACCATGATCGTTTAAGTCGTTCTGTGGACTAAGCCGAGGCACCGCGACACCATGTGGAAGTGTTTCTTTGGCATCGACGTGGTGTGACTCGACCTGAAAAACTCGCCAAAACAACAGATTGCCTTAACAGTACGAACATGCATCGTGGAGACCAGCAAAAACAATACAGATTCGTATTGATGTGAGGTTTCGGCCTCTGCTAGCAGCGCCTCGACGTCTCCGGGTGCCCGGGTGCCGACGAAGCCTCGCGAGATCAGGCACTGTATGGCCCGAGTCTACTAAAACAAGGAATATGTTCAAGAATCCTCGCTTTGCGACTGAACGGCACATGCTTCCCACAAAAATCTCCTCAGTTATCGTCCTGCACATATTCTTTCCAGGTGCAAAATCAACCGATCACAACTTCTCAACGTCGGCGCATGCAGCAAAGATGATCTCGGTGCTTTTTGGGGACTTGCGACCAACACGAAACAACCCTGACGTGCCCTGATTATCCCAAATTTCTGGAATGTCTTTACAACATCGTCTTCCCGACGCTGTTTCGTAAAATCTCGAAAGTGTGCCTGCTCGCCACTTAGGGCGCAAACGCTCCCCCGAAAATCCCGACATGCTCCAGCGAGCGAAAGTCTACCATTGCACCAAACATGCCTGCATATGCCTGCTATTCCATGCAAAAGCAAGTTTTGCAAGACATGGACATGCAAGCACTCATCAAGCCCCATGTGACACATGTGTTTGTGGGCGTACTTCGCACAAGCATTGGCGCATATCGTATAACACAAACAGTGCTGTCAAAAAAGTGCGGTGCCAAGTGCCCGGCGGAGGAGGTGTTCAGCCATCCTCCAGGTCGTGACTTTCGGAACCAGAGCACGAACCTCTTCGAGCGCAGAAAGCACAACAAAAGACGACAAGACGATGCGACGCCGGCAGCTTTGGTCCCGTGCAGCTCCAAGCAGCTCCGCTTCAGCATGACGACCAAGGCCTTTGAACCAGAAAGTTATGGTCGGATTAACCTACGGACTGAAGAATCACCTACAAACCCTCCGGTTCCCGCCATCCAATACGTCAGCAAGGACTTCCTCGCGTTCTGCTTCTGGCACCTCTTCTTGGTTTGGGGTAACACGTGACATTTTCCAAAATCTCACAGGTACGACGCTAAGGCCTTGAGCGAGTCGAGTACACGACTGACCTCATCTTTAAGCGCAGCCTCCTTTGCAGCAGAGCCTCACGAGGCAAGTGCAGCACAGGAATGATTCCGAACTGCACCGCATTCAGCATAGCAATCGTGTCTCTGTGACGCGGACGCAGCAGCGGCTTGATTGCGCGCTGAACTGTTGCGGATGGAGACGTTGCAGATTTTTCGGCTTTCTGTGAATGGACCTCCCCGGTCGGTCCATCGCCTCGCCAGACGTCGTGACACGGCCCAGCTCCTCCCCCTACCCATCTCTACCATCCGTACGCCCGACGTGCCTGAATCATCCAGCTTTGACTTGCCTCGGGGCCTCGCAGTACACTCGCGCAGCCAGTGCGTGGCTGCTACCGAGCTGAGACGTCTGCTTGGACTGCGAGCGTCGGAGCGCCAAGTTGCTGAACAAGAGAAAATGAAGGCCTCGGATCTGACAACACGAGAGCAGAATTAATCAAAAAGTTTCAGATCAGACCCTCCACTTCAGGGTGAGCACCTGCGGCCAATATGAAGACGGCAATCTCCAGCTTGGCCATGAGCACAATCTGCCGCATGCACATTAAATAATAACCAGGTTGCTGGAACAAGTTCTGCGAAACTTGGCTGAATTAGCTAATCGAGCACCGCAGTCGAAGACATGTTGCACCGTTTGGATTGCACACAGGAAGTCTCGAGGGCACCACACGACGGCCACATCTAGCGACGTGTCCATGAACTCGTATATAGCGTGATTTCGGAAAGCTTCACAAGGTTTGCTGGGCCCTGAGGGTCGGTGTGCACGACTATGCCGATAAAGGGTCAACAGCACGTCTGCGACTCGAGCTGATCTCAACAAGTTTAGTGCTGCGGCCCTCCCAAAACTTTCGCACAATGACTTTTGGAGCTATGCCCGTGGCTCACGACATTTACCGAATGCAGCTGCGCACGGAACTACGAACTTTCATGGGCAGGTGGACATCTGCACAATTCTGCACATGCGATCCTGTTCCCACTTGACTTCGCGCCTCATACAAAGTATGGAGAGTTTCGATCATCGTGAGTCACCTCTAAGAACTCTGCGAAGGTGCAAACCGACGTGGGCCAAGGTGCCCAAGGCTTTCGGCTCAGGTCCAGGCTTGTGCAAAGTGATTGGTAGTAGTTTGCCTTGCTAAGAAGAGACACACACACACACACACACCGAATCAGACAGAGCATGTGTGGCATCAGAGGCTTTCGAAAGCTAATCTGCAGTCTCAGGGGCTAGTCGTGGACTTCGAGAGTCAGGAGTACAGTGAGCGCGGGAATTGCGTGTAGTGCAGAGCACCAACTTTTGAGCCGGATGCCCACAGACATGCAGCGGATCGAAGGAGATCAAAGACTCGCACAACTAGGAATCTCCGACAAAAAGCTTGCAATCTGTGTCCGCAACGGATGGCCTGCGACAAACGCATCATGGCATCGCTGTCTCCATTTTCAGCTGACAGCTTCCACCATTTGACCTCACACTTGTTTTCTTCTTATGCTTCACCCACTCCCGCTATGATCTCGCTCAGTCTGTCAGATGCTGAAAGCTTTTCGCCCCGCCAAGTCTAAGCTCGCTTGCTGCATGCAAGCTGCACAATTAAGCTTGAAGATCCCGTTGCAGCCTTTGAAACTGAATTGAGAGTCACCGCCGGCTTCAGCGCAGCCGTCCTAGCCCCAGCCCAAGGTCAGAGGTGAAATCCCAGGACTGCGAAGCATAGCCCGACCGCCGACGAAAAGCTGCATCGTCATCCTCACAAGAGGTATTCAAACAGATTCCGCCTTCCTGTGATGCACTGTGATTTTGCTGACACATGGTGAGTCTGACAAACAGCTCGTCCTGCAATTGCACATGCTGCCTTCGAATCACACCACGGCTTGCCTGAGCCGACCTCCACTAAAGCTTCACTTGCACAAAGGCACAGAAAACAGTGATGGCGCAGTTGGGGAGCCCAGCTTCCAACACAATCCTACTGCTCTACAGTAGAGACTTCAGAAGCGTCAGCTGCAATCTGGCTGGAAACAGGCGATTCGGACAAGATTGAAAATCGGAGACGGCCTCCTCTCCGTTCTGAAGGCATCGCCTGCCACAGGAGACATCCTGCTAAAACTGAAAGCCTCGTGGCGTCTCAAAGTCCAGGTGCATCTCAACCCCGCCCATGTCTCAACACGGCACGAGCATTTTCGATGCCAACATCTGCTTTCTTGGCCATTCCCGCGGCGGCGATGGCATCTAAACAGATATGGCCAGGAGAAGCACCTCAGCTGTCACTGCCGAAGACAAATCTGTGAGGGAAAAACGAAAGCTGCTAAATGCTGCGGCTGGCACCCACGACAGCCAGGCAATTGCGAAACCTCTTGCATACCTGCATAATACTGCATGGGCGCAAGTACGCTGTTTCGCTTGGGGGACTCAACACAATGCAGTCGTCTCAAAGATTCCGACAGACGCAGCGATGCGCCTTGTGCGAGACGAGCAGATCTGCTGTCAGACCAGCACTGGTCTCGCTCGTGCGGCAGGACAAATCGCAGGCAGCCTGTCAATAGTTAATATTCCCGAGAACGCTGCGGATTGGAGAGGCCGTGCCGTTTGTCGTCCAGATTTGCATATCTTAGAACTGGAGGGGGTCTACTCGTCTACTTTGGGGTCTGCCAATCTGCAGTCTTCCAACCCAGGATTGCTGACAATGTTCCATGTTGGAACCACTCATCATGCCCCTGCCGGGGTTGGATTTTGGACAATCTGGGCCTCGCACCGAGCCAGCAAGGACGGGACAGAGGACAGTTGCGCGACTCAGGTCATAGCGCAGGATAGGGAGGCCGGTAGCCAAGGACGGCAAAACTGTAACTGGAAATTAGACAGCGCAAAATACTATGCCGATACCACAGTAGCTGTTCAGCTCAGGCTGTCCACGGTCGGCCGACTTAGATGCCGGCTCAGGGTATACAAGCTGCGTGAGCTAACCTGCAGGGCATTGAATACCCATCGGTCCATCTGGAGACTCCCTGCTGTCGAAAACCGTGTCTGTTCAGCGTGCACAGGATTTCGTTGCATTCTATGCAAAATATCGTGATTTTGCATGTTGGAGGAACCATATTATATCAGCCCTGGTATGGAAGCCCGAGCCAAAATTTCAGAATCTTGAAATACACCGCCGCCACGTGCTGGCGGACTTGCCACAAATTCTGTAGTGCTGGTGGGTCGAGTAACTAGTGCTTCTGACCCGATTGTGCCCGGTACATGAATCCCAAACAGCTGATCGTTGGCGGCCGGCCTGGCCCTGACACCTTTGATCGTCCACTTCTTTGGCCTTGGCCGTGAGCGCTGGATACTACTAGCGCTTGAACTCTGACGAAGACTTATCAGGACAAGAGGAAAGCGTTGGTTTTCGACAAGAGTCGTACTGCACAGCCACGATGGCTGTGCGAATTTCAGCTAGAGGACGTCGGGCACCCTGCGGTCCACCAGAGCGGCCGTTTACGATCGAGCGGTAAATGCTGACACCTACCTCTTCGGCAAGCTGGTGAACCTCCTGCCAGCTTAAGGGAAGAAGGGCATTCTCAAGCTCGCTGGTGCGCTTCTTCCTCTGCTTTTTCTGCTCATACTCGACAGCATCCAGATGGATCCAACAATCCAGCTCCCAGATGAACACCTTGGCAGTCAGGAGGGCGTCGTGTCCCGAGGAACCATGACATGGACCGTCCTCTTCGAGTGGCCCATGGCATTCGATCCGCACACCCGGCCCTCTGCCGGATCTGCTCAGCTGCTCGTGCAAAGCCTCCAGCGTAAGCCCACTGCCCCTCAAGATCTTGTACTGTCCCTCCTGCGCTAACAGTCGCGTGTCGAAAGTCGTCGGAAAGTGCGCAAGCCAACTTCCAAAGAAGTCCCAGCACTCACCTGGTAAGTCTCCAATAAAACCATGAAACAAGTGCAGCAGGTCGAGAAATCCGTTGTGAACGACCAAGGGCACTTTGCTGTCTTCCAGCGCCTGTATTAACTGATTGGCATTGAATCTTCTGGCCTTCTTCGGTTGGTGAGCCTCCGGGAGCCTGGAATATGAGAAGCCGGTATCCAGGTAGGTGTTGAAATCAAAGCCGTTCTCTCTCAGGAACCGTAGTGATTTGAAGTCAGACATGAACAATCGTCGTGAACACGGCCATAGGTTGAATTCGTGGGACCGTAATTCCCAGACTTTGTCTGATAGCCGCTGCCGAGCACAACATATTCCCAGTTGCAGTGGTAAAAACTGGGGGATGCTGGCAATGCACTTGGCAAAATACTTTTCCAGGGAAGAATGTCTGGACCCACACTCATCCAGAAACAGCCCGGAGAACTCAAGGTCCAAGGCCACAAAGTCTGCTGCTTCGATATCCTGAATTCAGATCTCAAAGGCGCAGAAGAAACCCCATTGCCACTGCCTTGCAACAAAGGCTCGGAACAGCATCTGTCGATGGCATTCTCTCGATCGCGTCGGATGTCTCGAGCCCCCATACCACTGTGCTAGTCTGAACTGCGGCGCCATTGCATGTTGCCGTGTTGCGACACGAAGCAATGTGGCGGCTGTCTGGGATGTCTCCAGTGTCTTAAGCCGTGGCCGGGCTTCTCTTTCATAGGAACTACGACTGACTCAGATAAGCAGCAGTAAACAGGTGAGACTGACTGGCCCCAGCATGTATCCTTACAGCTGACCCAGAATACACGAACACAAGACCCAACCCACCGGAGGGCGCACGAGTTGCCGCTTTGCAAAGTCCTGCCATTGACGACTACTTATGCTGGTGCCAACACTCCTTGTAAGCTTTATTGCGATATGCACTTCCATGTGTGTGATGAGTGAAACTATCAAGCTGGAGCCATGACGTGTGGCCCACTGTCGATGCTGACAGATGCAGAACGACCACAACGCCGTGCAAACAATCCGCCTGGACACATCCAAGTGTCCATGTCAAGGGAGCGACGGTCCTGTTTGGAGTTGCCAACACAAGAGGCTACTAGCAACTAGTGGCAAGCCCTGCGCAGGCAAAGCAGCTTCCCTATTCAGTCCTTCTCAAAGCACGCGTCGTCCAAGACTCCATCTTCCAATGGCCTTAGAGACACAAGTGGGGTCGTCGGATTCGGCTGCTTGGTCGTGAGAGTGTGCTTTGACCCTGTTTCAAGGAACTGACAATGACAGTGAGTCCGGCACAGAGGCTTCACCGGCGACCGGGTCCGCGATGTCACGCCCGTTTTCCTTCCGGCGTGCACGACATGCCCAGGAACAATCAATTCAGCCCGCAGCAAAGCTTATGAGGAAGGCCAAACCCGGCGGCCGGATTGTCGAGATACTATGTCGAAAGGTTTCCGTTGACGCTGTGGCCGAAGACCTTCACCAATCTTTTTCGATGAATTGCCCTACCCTGGAGTTTTCCCCATTGCTTCCCACCGGGACCCAGCTGCATCTCGATTTTAGCATCTTTCGATCAGGGCCCTGCGCAATTGCGAGCAACCTTCGGAAGTCAGCAGGCGATCCAGCGAAACCACTGAAGTCTGAGAGACTTTGTTTGCACTCTCGACTGCACAACCCACGCTATCTGGAACCTGCAAATCCTGCAAGACCCATGTGGAAGGTATCAACGAATCCCAGCTTGCTAGCCCAGTAAACTTTCAGAAACAGCAGAGCAACTGCGAGAACTTGGGCTATATTCGGCTATATGTCGTTATGTAGGTCAGAACACTGGGTTGTCACTTGCTCCTGTTCACTCCGGCACATCGGCTTGCACCAAAACCTTTTCGTAATCGCACTATGCTGTCACCAACCAAACTTTAGAACGATGCGTGACATGATCATTCAGTGATAATGCCTCGTCTGTGTCATCCCGTTTCGGATCGAGCAGCACTTTCTCAGTCAGACCATTCGGGCTTCACCCACAAGACTTCCAACTCAAGCCGCTCATGTCGGGATATGTCGGGTCAACGAATCAGGCTACATGTTCCGGTCGTTCACTGTGGCCAGTGAGCTTGCAGTCTGCATTCAGAGTCTGTCTTTCGGAAAGCGAGGAGGCAGTGCGCACATGTACTCTCTGCTTTGCTTTCTTTTGGAGGGCCAAGACATTCCCTTTCGCTCACGTGCCCTCCCTCCTCTTTCGCCGGCGCGTTCTCTGTTAAAGGTGAAGCACTCCTGCTGTCTATGGCACATTAGGGAACAGGCTTTGGGGTTTCAGGGCGGTGTTCGCTCCTACGGCTTGTCTGTGCTGGAGAGGTCGGTTGCTGCAGGAGCCCCCCCAAGCCCTGAACTTAAACTGATGTTCAGGCCTCATCCCCTCTACGGCTGTGTGCTTAGCCCCCGGCTTGTTTGACCCTACGGTTGGCTGACAGTGTCCCCTTTTGCAACAGCAACAACACTGAGTACAGGACTGAGTGCATAAGTTTCCCCCAATGAACCCTGGGAGCCCGGGGAGCGTCCTGCCCCAAGCCCCGCGCGCGAGCGCGCACCCGCCCAATGAACCCCCTCTGTCTCTCTCGCTGCCATGTATGCATTCTGAGAGATGCTCGCTCTGAGACTCTGCTATGTCTGCACGAACAAACATATCCGTGGTGCGAGCAATCACGAAAGAAAACAACCAATACAGGACGATCCATGTACAGTTGAGGCAGGTGTGCTTGGGCGCCTCACGCGTCTCAACCCCGTCTAGTTTGTCAGCCTATCCGCTTACAATTAGTCTAATATAGCCTTATATAGCCTTAAGCAACGCAGCACACGAGTATTGCAAAGCTCGGGCCTCCATGCCCGGCTGCACCGCAAAGATTCGCGAGCAACAGAACTTTCCAAATGACTCTCCAAACCATCCAAGTCAATGTCGGCACCGGGCTTTGCATCTGAATTTAAGCGGTCATCCTGCTTGACGGATCCTCCTTTGTCCACCTCATTGCTCTCAGAACTTGGCATGCGGGAAGAGCTCCACAGACTGACCCTCGGCATCTCAACTTGCAGGGCTTGATCCAGCAACCGATCACATGGCATCAAAGGCCGAGCAGAAATGCATCCTCGCAATTCATCCTGGAGCCGGGTCAAATGGCCCATGAGCTTGGCGCTGGAGGGAACTCGCAGATCAAAGTCTGTCAGGCTGTACCTGCTTGGATGTGCTGCTGCTGCTGCTCGATTATGTCGGACATCCTCACCAGCAGCTGTTGGAATGTACTGATCCTTTGATCGCACCTGAGCCTGCGGTGCAAAATCGCTGCCGGTGGGTCCAAATAATCCACCCATCATTCCAGATCTAACTGCCATGGTCTTCTCGGTCTGATATGTGGTTCTCTTTCCTGCCACATGGTGCACCCTTTTACGTGCAGGCCACCCGCGGGGAGCCATGATCCGAGGTAGGGAAGCGAAATGACGGTCGTGACCCTACCTGCGGTCCTGATCAATATTGATCCCAGACTGGAGCAGCACTGGGCATAGGGCACAGCTTAACATGTTCACTCCACCGTGCAGCCACGGGCCAGAAAGACTCTACAGGAGCCCGGCGGCGTCTCGGAGTTTTGCACTTTGCATGAAAAGCTCGCCAAGAAACCTTTCGCTGGGTCAGAGGCTGGTTCCCAGCCGTGGGTTGTGGCATGCACCGCTTAGCTGGTCGTGTAACAACCAGCACGACAGGACTGGGTCGCCCGCCATTGTGCCAGGGAGTCGCCCCTCTCCCCACCGTGACCTGAAAGGAGGCGCGCGATTGTCTCTCCACTCAAAGACATTTCGTCGGACAACCTCTGTCCAAGACGTCAGACCGCCGCAAAGTTCTCGGTGTTTCCAAGCCTTTCTCACGCTATGAAGGTTGGAGGCTTCGTCGTGCTGTGGATGCACTGTCCAACAGCTCTTGCACACGGGGCATGGCTCCGCTGTGGCAGTCCCGTCCGCTGCAGGAAGTGCAGCGCCTTTTCCTTCTGGCCCTTATACGGTAGAGCGCTCAAAGCATGTCAGAAACAAAAACTCCTCGCAGCTCAACTACAACCTACAAGGACTGGTGTGCCGTAGTCTGCCCTTCTCTCGGTGCCGCGCAGCAGCCAAGTGCAGCTTGCCAAGCCTTGCCACGCAGACACTACATCTTTTTGAATGCTTTGATGGGTCACCCCTTCCTCGGAACCTTGCTCCATAAAACTCAAGAAGTATGCCAGGGCGCTGGCATTGTGGTAGACCCTTTGTGATTCATCCGCGCCCCTCGCCTGTACCATCTCAAAGCCTTTGGAGCAATGCCAGACTGTGCAGTTGTCTTCAAGTTTCCCAGGAGACATCGGGCTTTCAAACTTGATTGGTCGCAGACTTTCGCTCGTAGATGAAAAGATATGGGAGTGGAGCAGTTGGAGGATCCAAAACCAAATCAAGGCTCGGAGGGCACTAGACTGTCACTACACGATCTCTGTGATTAGGCGGCTAGCTTGGATTCCCATTTGATAAAGACTGTATCCAGAAAATGGCTGTGCCAAGCAATCCAGGGGCGAACGTGCATCTCTGTGAAATTGGGAGACCCAGCAATCCACTGCAAACCATGCCAAGACCTCACTCTCCGTAAAATGGCGAGGCCAAGCAATCCACGGGCGGGCATGCATGTCTGCAAGATGGCGGAGCCAAGCAACCCACATGCATCAACAGGTCAAATTTCAAACGGTCCATGAAATGACCCTGTATTCACCACTCCGTGTGATCGAGGATTGTTGAAGGATGATCCATTCATGCTGCCCTTGAATCCCTCCATCTCCCGCTTTAGCTCAGGAGTCTGAGTCCTGATTTCCGATGAAATCTCCCTGGCCTGCTTGATGTCGGACGGCGGCAACTCATGGTACCTCGTGCCGCAGGGCAGCCAAGGGAGTCCTAGTCCTAGCAACTCGGAATTCAGTGGCTCTGCAAAACTCCAGCTTCTCCTTTCGAGACACTGAGGGATCCGATCCGGAAGGCCTCAAAACCCTGAGTTGGAATCTAGAGGCTGTGCTGAAAAATTGAAAGGGGTTTCGGGGAATCCCTAGTTACTAGTTTGACAGGACGCGAAGAAACCGGAATCTGGCTTTTTGTGCTGAAGCGGTGCAATGCGCCTCTCTTGTCTGCAAATCTTCCTCTTCCACAGATCAGATATGAAAAGCCTGGAGAATCCAAGGCCTTCCAGAGCGTAAGGCTGCACCAGTAAAGCCAGCAAGCTGTCGAAGGCCGGAATCCGCGCGGCCGTGAGATGCTATACTGCTATACAGTGCTCCTGGGGATACATCCGATCCAGCGATGATATGGTGACCAGACATCAGGCTGCCGCTCAGCGCCCAGCAACCGCTTCTGACAGTTGGCTCTGCAACCTAACCGGGAGATGCACTCGAGAGAACAGCCAAAGTCGCTGCGGAGAGTCTTGCTCTCCACATGGCCGAATCGCTTGAACGGATTACAATCTTGCTCCAGTAGCTGCTAGTAACCTTTCCCTCTATTTCCGCGAAGTGAGCTGTGTGTACCGGCATTGGAACAATCCACTAGTAGTTGTTGGTTGTCCGTTCCTTCCTTTCCAGACTCGTGGCACTTCGTGTGATGTTTCTCTTTGGTCGAGTTGCGGGGCGACACCAAGGTCTGGAGTCTACATGAAGGGCAGGTCATGTCGTTCGAACTGCTCGTGTCCATCAAATGCCATGGAATATGCTGCACGATTTAATGTCGCTTCGGCATTAATTTCGCAAATCTTTGTGCTGATGACCGGCTTGTCTTTTATCTTTTGGCACGTCTCTGCCGGCCTCTGGATCTCTTCCGTCCGTTCCTCCAACATGCGCCGAAGCACCGCCATCTCCTGCACATCAGAGCATTGCCGCCGCAACAGTTGACAGTGCTAGCATCAACTGTCAGCATCACGACAACGACGACCACAGAGACGACGTGCAGTCATCGTGTTGCATAGACCAAATGGGTTGGGACGCCTTGCGTCTTATCGTCGGCGGCAGCCAGACTTTTCATAGCCATCTACAATATGTCCCAGCTGCACCGATCACAGAAAAGGGCCCGGTGTCCTCCTCAGCGTTGCAGGCACGGCTGCGCCACTCCTGCAAAATCTGCGAAAGACCCCACTCTCAAAACGAATTGGCCACACAGTGCATAAGACATCGTCGCATCACACCCGCTCCTCGTTCGTTTTCTGCACTTCCTTCCAGGTCTCTCATGTATGTGACGTCAATAGGCACTATCCGAGTTGCACGCTGACTTTCCGAAATACAGCTTACGTGAGGGCAGTATGCTTCTCTAGAACACAGCTGTAAGTACCAACACTCTGCTCAACATCGGCCTGGTACCTGGCTCGCAGCTCTGCAAGCTGCGAATCTCGTTCACGGAGACCCTGGCACCGCTCAATCGATGTCTTGGCCAGGTCTGTCCAAGCGTCTCCTCGTCCAGCTTGATTAGCCGCGCAGCCAAGGTCTTCTGAACTCTTTGGAGCTCCTGAGCTGACGAATGACATTCGCACGATAGTTGCATCCTTGTATGTCCTTGCCTCGAGAGATGGACTGCCTCTGTGCTCCTGGCTCCACGAGCGCGAGAACGCCAATCGCACCAGCACATTCGGAATTGGGCTCCTGTGTCTCTCCCTCCTTTGGCAGTACTTCAAGCTGCCCAGAGGAGAACTGCCGTCGCTTGCTTCGCTCGGCCTGGGAGCCGAGGTCGAGAACTTACAAAAAAGCACCGGCCAGACTTAGCTTCTCTTAGCTTCCTGCTTGCCGCTGGCCGCCTGTTGGACTTCGTGCCCGCTGCTGCCAGGAGCTGGTGGAGGCCATGTATCGCGGAGTTTCATCCTGCATTTGAACGCTTGCCGTGCTGGATCGAGACGCAGCTTCAGGCCATGCCATGCAGCTTAGCCTGCATCATCCACTCGTAGTGGTCATCGCACGGATACGATCCTTGGTCAGGCGGGCCATGAAGCAGAGCAGCTGCAAAGGAGTTTACACTTGCAGCTCGCTGCGAAATCGGGCTTATTTCATGTCAAAGCCCAAGGATTGTGTGCTTGCGATATGCGGTAGTGCTACATCTTCTTGCTTTCCTGTTATGACTGTACGAGGACGCGGGGGACATGGAGCCTGGGCGATGGGTGCTCGCCCTTCGCAGGCTAGTGACTATACCTTGTCTGTAAGACTTCCTACACTAACTCCGCACTCGCTGGTGACTAGTCTGGAGATGTCTAGAGAGCCACCCGTTTGCTGGGCCACAGGGAAGAAAGGACCACTCCTCCGCCGATATCAGAGTGCAGTCCTGGCCAAACTAGCAAAGAGAACGTGCGGATCGCCAGTCTGTAGGCAGGCTCAGCAGACCATTGGTACGGCACACATCTGCCAAAATCCAACGCATCAGAGACGAGAGGCGTGAAATGGAAACAGCGCGGCTCGAGCGACGACGACCTGCGCGGCGGTACGCATAGACAGGCCGTAGGCCTGGTGCGCAGCATCCCACCAAACATCAATTTCGAGGATATCGAAGGCTCTTGCTTGAGCAATGTACTCGATTGACGCCTTGCTCGTGTGTGAGTCTGAAGTTGCGCCAGTTGATAGTCCTGTGTGCCCTAAAGAAGCACACCTCGCATCTTCAAAGAGTACGGCGTAGCTAGAATTGTTCATGTGACCCAGCAAGTCACAATCGGATGGCCTGACTTGGACAGTCCATGTAAAGCATGACGCAGGAGGCTGTCCCAAAGAAGGCACCACGAGTTCCGGCAAGGGATGGAGTAACGGCTTTAACTGCTCGCGAGGCACGGGTACAGGCCGCTCGAGATCATCATCCAATTGCACCATGACGGTCTCGACTCTTGCTAGCGGCTTCCCGCTTGCCAAGGACAGCTCAGTCTGGAGCGTGTAGCTAGTGTTTCCAAGTCGTGTGAGCACCGGGTTCACGAGCACGGCAGTTCCACATCCGCCGCCGTTGACGAAAGTGTCTTCCCAAGCCGCGCCATGGATCAGCATCTCAACTTTAATCATTCTCATGACAGCCGATTTCAGCCACATTGCCTGAAGCTTTTCCTTTGCAATCTGGTCAGGCAGCTGCTGAAGTATGTATAAACCAGCAGTGTCACACCATCTCAGTACAGCGGCCAAGCTGTTAGCAGCATTGTAGTCTACGTAGTTTGCAACTAGCTCCATCAATCAGGGTCGAGCAAGACTTGCGCTGTCGCTGTTTCTGTACAGTGACAAACCATCCGCACGATCAGGCATGACCACCCTTCTCCTGCAAGAGAGAATTCTCTGGCAGCCTTGACCTCTCTATCCGTGCATGTGTGCTATGTTTAACAAATTCGACGGCAAGTGTTTGTCTGCAGCGACATTCCGAGTGATCCTGGAGCCATCAGGCTTCGGTAACGAGCGTACAAGAGACCGTCATAGTATCAGCATGCGGATGCAACCTGCTCCCAAAGGAACCAGCACAATGCAGCAAGGAAGCTGTCTCACATTGACGATCAGTCGCATCGGAATTTGCTCAAGCTGGGACTCCACTAGCTGCTAGGCGTTGGCTCTGAAATCATTGTTCTTGCACACGATGCACAGCTCACTGTGGCCGTACCAGACCGCTGACGATTACATTTGATTTCACGCTTTCCGAGCCCAGCTGGCTGAGAGACCGAAGGCCGCAACTATATCGGAATATAAGTGCGCACACACTCAGAGACGCAAACGCACCTGCAAGCAACTGCAGAAGAAACGGGCAAGCGCGCATCCCGTAGCGGAAGCAGTACCTGCGCAACCATGTGCAATGATGTTTCTGTGTCCCTGTCATGCCCACGAATGCGAAACCTATGCCAAGCACCACCCCACCCTACTACCACCACCACCACCACCACGACAACGACGACGACGAGCAGGAGGAGGAGGAGGATGGCAACAACAACTACAAGAAAAATAACAGGAACAATCAAAAGAACATCCAGCATCATCAACATCACTATCATCACCAGCAGCAGCACCACCAACAAAAGCCCAAAATCAAACAATAGCGACACCCCTTCTACGACAACGTAACGACTACAACGACTAATTACTAAGACTAGGACTCTAACGACTGTGAATACGACCACGACGATCATCACCGAAACCATCACCACCAGCACAACCATTGTCACCGCCACCAGCACCACCACCACCAACAGCACCAGCACCATCACCAGCACCACCACCACCGCTACCACTGCCACTGGCAGAACCACTGTCAATACCGCTACCATTACCATTACAACTACAACTACGACAACTACCGGCACCAACAGCACCCCACGACGACGACTACGCGCCTGCTGCTGTTACTGCTAGTAGGCTATTACTACTACTACTACTACTACTACTACTACCACCACTACCACCACTACCACCACTACCACCACTACTACTACTACTACTACTACTACTACTACTGCTACTATTGCGATGACGACGACTACTGACTACTGCGACGACGACATCACCACATAAAATCGTCGAGCTTGGG
>CAJNDV010035921.1:6382-24311 GCA_905221635.1 Symbiodinium sp. CCMP2456
TTTTTCCCAAGCTTTGTTGCATTCCTACTGCGTTAATTTTTTTTGATCCTGGTTTTAATTTTTTTTTGATCTTTGTGGTTTAATTTTTTTGATCCTGATTTAATTTTTTTTTGATCCCTCACCCTCTGCAGGTATAACCGTTCTTACGAAATTACCATTGTTCTTTACAAGTATCATTATCGGTATGAGCATCAGGACCAATATCAGTATCAGTACCAGTACGGATCCTTCACCACTGCCTGCTCGAAGCATTGGAAGCAGCTCTGGGAACATCTCGATGCTGCTGTAGAACCAGCCGCCGCTCCTCCAAGAGCGAAGAATCTTCAAACAGGTTTTCTCTTTCTCTCCCTCTCCCTTTGTCTCTCTCTCTCTCGCTCCCTGTCTCTTGCTTGCGACCTCGCATCTGTGACAGTGGCAGGGGACGACTACCTTGCCGGGTAGGCCAGAGCCGCAATTTCCACAGGAACGGACCTTGTCATCGTGTCACGTCAAAGCAGCTTACCAATTCACTGGCGGAAGCGAGGACCCGCAAGAACTTGCGGCAGAGCCGGCTCCTTCACGAGCCGAGGAGGTGACCAAGGCAAACATGTAGTCGTCCTGCGATTAGTGCGATTTGCGGTTGCTTCTGCGCAGGTTATCGGCCACATCGAGGCATGGTACAATCCTGCACAGTGCTGAGCCGCATTCCTGTCTTGCAATCGTGGCATTGGGAGGCAACGACTACACGTCCGAGCAAGCAAGATCCTCCAGCGCCGGAGGAACGGACATCGTGATGGGTGTCAAGTCGTTGCTGCCGTTGTGGCTCACGAGGACACGCGAGATCTCGAGCTGAACAAGTACAGTGACCAAGAGGCCAAATTGAAGAATTGGTTTCGGAGAATCGCTGTTTATTATCTTGAAGCTGTGATTGCGGTACTCCAGTTGGGTCAGTTCGGTGGCAGACCAATGTTTGCCCGAATGCATACAATAAGCGGCTTAATTCAACAACGCGAAAGGCAGTTGGAAGACTGTGTTGACCTGCCTAATGCGACTCTGGCTTGGAGGTCCTCCGGGCACTGCAAATCTCTGCCGGCGACAGCCGAGCATGGAAGGCACATCGCTCAGCAGCAGATCTTGGATTCCACGCTAGCGCCAGTCACCGCTCTCAATTGTTGAAAGAGCAGGAGCTGGACAGAATCGCCGGAGCCCGTGGCTCAGTGTGGGAGTGTAGTGGTATGTTGGGGGTTTGGCAACTACAGCAAGAAGTCAAGCGCCCACGCTTACGCGCAGGCTTGTCCCGTTCATTTATGTACGTGTATATACATGAAATGCCCCTGCAATTATCCGTATGCGCGTACACGTCTAGAGATAGAAAATGTAAAGGCCACAAAAGCGTCAGGTCGGCGAGCCTTAGACTCTTTTCACTCTTTTCACTGTGTGCATTTCACTGCATTCGGAGCCTCCGAGCCCCGAGGCCTGGTTGGCCAATGTGCCGCAAGAAGCGTGGTCCAGTGCGCCAATCATGTCCTGAGACCTGGGCTGACAGCACCGCTTTGGTGCGCGCCACTCCGATCTTGCGCATCTCAATCGGTCCCGCTCGAGGAGATTCGTGCGTTCGATGCGCCCCAGGAACGAAGCTTGGAATGCCCACCTTGGGTCAAAAGAATCTGCATGCGATGTTGCGCGGTCAGAAGTGGGTGTTGTTGAAGATTATGTTGATGACATGTTGATGCTGTGTGGCCCACAGGAGTGGTGGAATGGAGAATCTCGATACGTTACCGTTACCAGTTGCTCTTAAATTGAATTGCACAGAAGAAGCACATTTCTTCGGGGCCGTTCAAGGCCTCCCACTGTGGCCAAACACAATCAAACACACTCACTTCTAGGCTTACGTGTGCCAACATACACGCATAAAAGAATGCATGTCAGCGGATATCTCATGTTTGGCCACCTGTCGCAATGCAGTTCGG
Source organism: Symbiodinium sp. CCMP2456 (assembly GCA_905221635.1). Lineage (NCBI taxonomy): Eukaryota > Dinophyceae > Suessiales > Symbiodiniaceae > Symbiodinium > Symbiodinium sp. CCMP2456. The sequence continues at coordinate 8,332 of CAJNDV010035921.1, forward strand.
CCATGGCGGAGGACTTGCAGACTCAAGCTCTGCTGCACAGTCATCGCATAGCATCTATGCTGAAATGATGTGCATAAGAGTTCGATAGATTAAAACGACTTTGGCAGCGAAGGGCCGGCACTCACACGAGCAAGCACATGATAATCATTCAATTTCCCGACAGTCCTGGCAGCTGGATGCTGCATCTGACCTTTTTTCAAGACGGCTGGTTGCGATGATCTGGTTGTTGTGTTTCCCAGGAACGAGTGCCAGACGGCACATACATCTGCCGCCTGTGTGGTAAACGGCCAAAGAGTCTGGACCAGGCCAGGGCGCACCTGGCGTCTGTTGCGCACCATGAGAAACTGTCACAACATCGGATGGCGCCCCAGCTGCAGATTAGCAGAAGAGTCAGGAGCAAGCGGCAGTACGAGGAATTAAGATCTCTGACAGCATCGGATTCGTTCAGGAGTGGCAGCTGCCTGGCGAACTGGATCGCGAAATCCAGCGTGTTGCGGCAAGCTTGACAACACCTCAAGAGCGCAGCGTCTCGCCCATTCGTTCGCTCACATTTTGCACGGCCTGCGTGAGACGAAGCTGGCAACTCCGTAACATCTTGCTGCCCAATATAGTGCCCAGGCTGCAAGGTGCCTCTTCAGCTTCTACTGCTCGTTACTCCTTGCCACCGTAGCTAGTGCCGCCACGAACACTAAATCTAAACGGTTACGACTACCACCACTATTGCTGCTTTCACGACTACTACCGCTACCCTTACCGTTAACGCTGCCGCTGCCACCACCACTACCACTGCCACTCACTACCACTACCACTGCCACCATCATACTGCCACCAAGCTGCTACTGCTACTGCTACTGCTACTGCTACTGCTACTGCTACTGCTACTGCTACTGCTACTGCTACTGCTACTGCTACTGCTACTGCTACTGCTGCTGCTAGTTGCTGCTGCTGCTGCTACTACTACTGCTACTACGACGACGACTACTACTACTACTACTACTACTACTACTACTAGTGGGTTCCGTTTTTCCCAAAATGCCATGTAGGGTTGGGTTCTTGTTTAGTCTCTCCTTCGCGCGGGGGAGCGTTCACAACAAGACGTTGCCGTGGACCGAAAAAGCCTTTTAGCCAAGAGGAATCAAGAGGACGCGTCCACCGCATCGCTTCGACGGGCTGGTGAGCTGGAGGAGGACGTGGCCGTGGACGGGGACGGGTGGGGAGCTCCGGGTGTTGAGCGTTCACGGGAGGACGTGGACGGGGACGGGTGGGGAGCTCTGGGTGTTGAGTTCGTGGGAGGACGTGGCCGTGGATGAGGACGGGTGGGGAGCTCTGGGGGTGCCGAGTGTTCGCGGGAGGACGTGGTTGCGGACGGGGACGGGAGCTCTGGGTGTTGAGCGTGGACGAGGACGGATGGGGAGCTGGGTGCCGAGCGTTTGCGGCAGGACGTGGACGGGGACGGGTCGGGAGCTCTGGGTGCCGATCGTTCGCGGGTGGCCGTGGACGGGGACGGGTGGGGAGCTTTGGGTGCCGAGCGTTCGCGGGAGGACGTGGCCGTGGACGGGGACGGGTGGGGAGCTTTGGGTGCCGAGCGTTCGCGTGGTCGTGAACGGGTTGAGCGTTTGCGGGAGGACGTGGTGGTGGACGGGGACAGGCGGGGAGCCGAGCGTTCTCCTGGGATCGTCACAGGGTTGCTCGCTGGCTTCAGATGCTGTGCTCACGTCACAGGAAATCGAAAGCACTGCTTTGGATCATTGCTCTCCCTCATGCCTCAAGAATGGTTTGGTTTTTGGGTTCCCGGCTTGACGTTGTCCAATGCTTTTTTGGTGATATTTGCGGAAGCGTCGTAAATGCAGTGTGTTTGCTTGCTTTTTCTTGCTTCAATTCGTGTTCATTTTAAAGTTTTGTTGTCATTGTTATTGTTATCATTCTTATAATTATCGTCATCATCGCCATCGTTATCCTTTGCATGAGCAGGCAAGAACATCAGCATTATCATCACCATACTTACCAACACCATCGTAGCCGTCTTGACCAGGAGCATCAACATCATCCTCACCATCTTCATCACGGTCTGGGCAATCTGGTTTGGGGAATACTGCTTTGAATCTGGCCCTGGCGCCTGTACAGCACGGAGCAAAAAGAGAAACACTAGATGCAAGCCGCATTCACATGGACGTTATCACCCCACCCTCCTCCCCCTCCCCATCCCCCTACCCCCTCCCCACCCCTGCACGGAAGCAAAAACAGACACAGCAAGCCCAAAGAAGAAAGCAGCCGACTTGCACGAATACCCATAGAAGTCCGAACTGCCACAGGCGAAAGGTCGAGCTTTGGCACAGCGCAGCCATGAAATCGAACATACGTAATGCAAAGCGCAGATTTTTTGTCCAGACGGCCATGTACATAGCTCCACCCTTCGTGGCACCAAATGCGCCGCGCAACAACAACAACAGCAACATCACCAATTTTGCCATTGAACTCTGCGCGAGCGGGCTCCAAGCATGGCGGGCTCAACAACAACAACAACCACAACAGCCTGGGCAGCAGAAACAACAACAGCAACGACAGCAACAACAGCAACAGCAACAGCAACAACAACCACAACAGCAGCTACAACGACGGCTACAGCTACAAGTGCAAGTACAACTACGACAGCAACAGCAACTACTACTGCTAAGTTACTACTACTACTACTACCACTACGACTACGACTGCTACTGCTACTGCTACCGCTACTGCTACTGCTACTGCTACTGCCGCACTGCGACCGCTACTGTAAGACGACGACTACGGCTACCACCACGTCGTCGACGACAACTACTGATGCTGCCACCCCCTATTATTCCCTAGGCCATTGGCTCATGGTGAAGCCCCGATCACCCGAGGAATGAGCAGAAGCTCTGAGACTCATAGGGCCAAGTCTGAGCTGCGACACAGCAGCAGCCACGAAGTTCCTGACTCAAGAATTTTAGGCCCTGTCCTCAAACTAAAAGCCTCGAACCCTGAGCCCTAAGCCGAACTCCGAAAAAGCCACAAATACTTCTCCAAGCAGCCTATCGCAAACCTGAACTTGAGCGTAATCAGTTGCCCCCCATTCCGAAACAGAGGCACCTATGAGTTCCATCAGCTGAGTTAGTCTGAATTCGCATCCCAGCACCCTAAAACGAGGCTTCTCATGTAAATCACGGGCAATCTGGGATTTGCTTCTGCTGCTGCTGCTACTACTGCTATTGTGATGCCACTGCAACGAGCACAGGTCACCTTGGCCAACTCTGCACACAGGGTCAGTGCAAGGCTGCGATGGTGCATTGTTCTGGCAGAAGATGGTTCGGAGCAACAGTGCCTGCAAAGGCTTTACACTGTTCTTGGCCTACAGGGTACAGAAGAGCTGGATGTGAGGCTATGTTTCGCCGATATTCGTCAAACCGACGGTTACTTCCACGCGAGCTTTGCAAAGAACACCTCGCATCGCTTTGGCATTGAGTGCATAGACATAGACCCCCAGGACGAGGACGGTGACCTCAGTCAGCACGTGCTTGTCAATCTGGACTGCGATATCGTTTTGCCGCCAAGCTTTGCTGAGGCGGTGCTTTTGAGGTTTAGGTCACGAACTTTGCAGCTGCTGGGGTGCCGAGGGAAGCAGTCCGCAACGACTGGTCGACTTGCGATACGTGCTTCGGCCTTCGTGGAAATCAATGGCTACGACCAGGAGCCAGGCATACTTGGCTCAGGTTTTCAGGACATAGACTTGCGCGACCGTGTCGGCATTGCACCATTTGCTCACGATGGCTCAATTGTGCGCGAGGGGCAGTCGGACATCGTGCCGGCAAAGTCTGGCGTGGTAGAAAGTTTGCTGAACGAGCATCAGGCAACGCATCCAGCCGTGGCTGGCTGGGCATTGCCGAACACTTTGCACGAACATGCCACCGTGGAGGACGACCGGAAACTGGCGAAGATTCATTGGGTGTACAACCCTGGCAGCTTGAGCTGGGATGACATGAATGAGTCAAACAGGGCGGCCATGCTGGCCAAGCGCAACCAACCCGCCCCACGGGCTTGGAAGCGCAACTTGCAGTTCTCGTTCTCGCAGCTGGGTTGGCCTTCCATCGAACTTCGCCGTGAGAATCTGCAGCTTGCAATGCGCAATCCAGGACGCATCTTCCATGTCACGCAACCACTTCTTCGTCGGCCGCCTGCAAGCATCGGCTCTCCTCCTGGCACAGAGGCTCTGAGTTGCCCCTTGGACTTTCGCAGCTGTCCAGACTGTCTACCTGTGAAGGCTCCAGACGAGAGCCGTGATCACCTCTTGCGCATCTCAGCCCACCTGCAGGATGCTCTTTCGCAGCCTGAGCTTGTGCGCTGTTGGCGTGCTTGTGCTCGCTGTCAGGAGTTCATGCAGGATCTCGACCGACGGGCATCTGCCAGAGGCTCAGTCATGCTCAGTCTCTTGTTCGATCTTCTGTTTTTGAACGTTTCTGTTGATCAGGCCTGGATGGTCGGAATCCCTCCGAAAGCTTGGGGTCCCTCGCGGGATTTCTGAGGCCTCACAAGCGAGAGTCAATTAGCATCCCTGCTACTACGCTCCGAGTACCTCCTAATATACGTCCACGTCTAAGCCACCTAGATATCATAGATATCTAGGCATGTTGTATGCCAGACTCAGTTTCACCCGGGCTAATTCGCACGTCTGGAGCTTGACATACGTGCGCGTGTATTGTACTGATGTTTTTTGATGTACGTATTTTTGTATTCAAGTTGTTATAGTTTCTATGCGCTGCTGTGTTCCCTCATTTATACATACATAGTTTCTGTGTAAACTCGCGGTTTGGGGATTCGCATACCCTTTGTGCAGGACTCGGAACTCTTTCGGTAGAGCCGGAGGGGCAGTGGTGGATCATTGGGGAACTGCGCAGCTGATTTGCTTCTTGGCAGAGTGCGCTGCCCGAGCACATGAAGCGCATGACATCGCCCGACAATTTGAAGTCTGCTATCGTCAATGTTCAAGAAACCTATCCAAGAACACACCATCTGAGAGCCAAGGCGTGAATGCTCCTTTTCCAAGACGATGGGCCGATGGGCGGATAGAGCCAGGACCATCTCTAGCTCCAGAGTTCCAGCGAGTTCGAGCTTGCCACCGGCAGCAAGTTGTGAAATCTTATGCTCCATGCTGCCTCTTCCTATTTGCAAAGACAGGCCCACACTGGGGCTCATCCCGGGCACACAGCTTTGGGCGCCGGGCATCTTGGCTGTCCCCGTACGGCTCGACGTCTTTCGGATGGCAGAGTTGAGTTTTCGAGAACCGTCGAGAGGGTTCACTCGGGCACGCGGTAGACATGGAGTGCATGAAGACTTAGGTATGAGCACGATCATTGGTAGTGCTACGCAGATTGTGCAAACGTTGGTGAGCCAGGCGGGTAAACCCTCGTTCGTGGAAGCGCATGGGTAAACCGTAGCAGCGAGCTTCCTTGCATGGCGTGGCTGGAATTATGCAATGTGACACTACCATAGAGAATCAGTCATTCAAACTAAAATACCACCACCGCCACTATCGGCTTCATCATCAGCATCACCACCGCTATCATCGTTTATCATCATGCTGTTTTCGTCATCACCATCATGACCACACCAATCGCCACCGCCACCCCCACCGCCGCCGCCACCACCACCACCACCACCACCACCACCACCACCACCACCACCACTGTCATCCTGATCTGAAGCATCATCGTCATCATCATCATGACCGTCCCATCAGAAAGGTTCGGAACAAAAAAAGTCGCTATCATCACCGTCCTGATGATTTGTTGGTTTCCTCAGCTTGACCATTCAATGACACAGTGCCCAGTGTTTTACCCAACTTGACTCGACCAGGCGATGGCATTCTTCGGTGCGACAGTGCAAAACGTCGGAGTTCAAGCCTTGCGGCCAATCCTGAGCATCGACATCGGAAAGCTTACGATGCCACTTGGTGACATCGACATAGGGCTCTGTTGCTTGCCACGCCAGCCCTCAGTGGCCTGGCGCGCCTCCCTGAGCCGAAAGCTGTTGCGACCCAGAGCCCCCTCTCTGCGGGGGCCGGCACATAGGGATCTGCATTGGCTGCAGATGAAGGGCACCCAGGATTCGGACGGAACCCTTAGGAACCCTTTTTAGGGCTTAGGGTTTTAGGGTTTAGGGTTTTCATGAGTACTGTCTTGTGGGTCAAGCTGGGCAGTAAGGGCAGCAGCAGAGTCCCTTGTGAAAAAAAAGGGTTTTTAGGTTCCCAGCAGAGGCTCTTACAGGCTGGATGCAAAAAAAGGTTTTTAGGGTCAGGCATGTTGGGGTTTTAGGTATTAGGGTTTAGGGGTGTTAGGGTGCAGGGGTTTTAGGGTGTAGGGTTTAGGGTAAATAGGGGTTTTAGGGTTTAGCGTTTTAGGAAAGCAGGCACATGAAAACCGCTGGTGGTTTCCTGCTTGCCCAGGTGCATCCGCACGCAGCCATGGCTGTACGCGAGACAGCTCGGAGTTGGGGAAGCAACGCCCATTCAAGTCACCAAAAATCTGTGCCCAAGGCCGCACAGGGATGCGAACCACAAAGGGCCAAACTGGATCTTCGGTCTGGGAGATTGGACTGAAGGCGGTGAGAATTTCGTTCAAGATGACAGGGGACTGCGGAGCATATCCCCGGCATCGGGCCAAAAGGCACGCTCTTGCACGGATTGACAAGGGACATTCACATCCTCCAGAAGTTTGATGGCACCAAAATCCACTGGTTGGTGTTGCCTGGGTTTTATTACTAGGCTTGTGTTTAATGAAACGGGGAAGTGATTAGTTATGAGTCATGCGAGTCGCAGGTTCGCGATTTGACATGCGGCTATTCCTTGTAGATGAATGGTGAAAGGTGACTCAGAGCGGTCGAGATGAGCGCAACCGCTGAAGCAAACAACCCATGGGCCAGGCTGTCAAGACCTTACTGCTGGACCTCGTCGCATCTGGGCCAGATCAGAAAGTATGTGGAGGAGTCTGGTTGAGAAAACAAGCTCTGCTTAAGAGGGGCTAAGAGCACCCTACCGAGAAACCTTGGAGCAGATGTCTCTCCCAAGACGAACACGATTGCGACTTTGCGTTCCAGGCCCGCCATGCCCAGCAGCCCCCGGGGAAGACTTCCTCGCGCGGATCTCCAGAAATCTTTGCAGCTTTGCGACCGGGTCGACAATTCCGCCTCCAAGCTGGAAGCAGGGCTCTGGCTGCTGGGTAATGGGCTTCTTAGCTGAATACATGGGCGAAATACGTATGCAGAAGCAGCAGTCCAAAAACAAGCATTCATCGCCGTTCATGTCATCCCAGGTCCCAGTCATGACATGTCATAGAACAGCATAACCTTCATGATGGTTCATAGCAAATGATGAATAGGACTCAAGCGGACATCGGTGGGCCTTGGAAAGGAAAAGACTGCACCTGGCACAAGCAAGTCGACCATATGCAACAGCACTCTGGCTCACGGACGAAAGCCCGTTTAGCTGGGATGAAATCCTGCTGATTCCTGCTGGACCAGAAATCTGACGGGGTCCGAGAACTTCTCCGTAAACTTCAATTCCTTCCTTCTGATGACGCGATGACTCTTCTGAGCTTCGCTAGACTGTTAGACTTCATTGGACGGTGCCTACAACTGTGCGCCACTGCTACTCCACCATCCCAGCACTTCCCTCATCTCAGAAGATGCAGCAACACCACCCGAGCGCCAACAGACTGTTAGAGACGCGCGGCACATGGTGGAGTAGAGTACCTTGGCAAGGCCCTTTTTTCCGCAAACGCAAGACTAAGACAGTGTGTAGTTAGAGTGACGCTAACGCACAGTCTTCTTCGAGTCCCATATCACGGGCAGTTGCTAATGCGCAAAAATAGCTGCATGCTCTGCTTTGCATCGGTTTTCGCTGAAGCAGTCCAGGAAACATTGCCACAGTCTTCAGTTCCCTCGTCGGTCTGGTGAATCGGATAAACAGCCTCCTCGACACAAGCTACAAAGTGGGAGTTTGACCAACGACAGCTGCGAGGCGCGGACAAGAACTCGATGCAAAGTGAAAGCATCGAATCTATTGCATCTGATGCGTGAAAGTCCCCCGCTCACATCACAGGTCACTCGTCTTGCGCTGCTCGGGGACCTCAGCAGTTTCAAGAGGGCTGCCTGGCAGCATCTTGCACTCTGCGAACCTGGCGGACATGCGACATGACAGCGAATGTCGGCGCCTCATGGTGGGCGCGAGTTTTCCCTGGCATTCGGTCATGGAAGCCTTGTACAGTAGCGCAAAACTTCAGGGCCTTTTGGGTGAACAAGGCCCAAGAGAAACTGGAGCGAAGAGGAGATCTTGGAAAACATCTTGTCACCGTTCGAGCGCCGCAGCCAAGGTTGTGGCGATTGGGCTTCGTCGTGCTACATCGAGATGGAATGCCGTTCTCTGAGACTGGAGCGACGGACTGTCACACAGATTTATGATGGCCCCACGATGACTGTGACTAGGGTTCGCTAGAAAGGAGCTCTGCCTGCTCGGTGTCTGAAGAGCCATGGACGCTGCTCTTTGATGGTCTCAGTCTCTCCGTTCCCAACATGTCCACCCTCCTGGCTCCAGCATCACCGTAACGACAGTTTGTGATACTATAACCAGTCGGGCTGCACTGTGCAAGGAAGCGTGCCGTGTGAACAAAAAGTCTGTCAGCACACTCGGGCTTCTGCACGATTAAGTAGTAAGGGGAGAGCCAACACAGAATGGAGTGGCGACGGAAACCCATGCCATGACCGCCGCAAAGTACATGATTGATGTCGGAAAATGACGATGACGTCAGCGCGTCCGAAGATCCGTGCATTCAGTTTGACACCTCGGAGGTTGAAGAAGAGCCCCGCAGATTCACCCAGAGACGGGAGACGCGAACGCTCAGCACTCGAACGGATATCACAGTGAGACGCAAGCTTGAGCAATGGAATGCGACAAGGCAAATACTCTCCTTGTGGCACTCCTACCTGTTGCTGATCGCTGCTTGTGCAATTGCTTGCTCTGTATTGGTAGTCATACTTTTTTGGCACGTGGACTGGTACCGGACATACAGAGAAACAACCGACGCGTTGGATTTCCAGCTACACTTCCTGGCCACGTTCATCAAAAGCTGGCTGCTGGTAAACCTTGGTAGCGAGATCTTGCGATTCTGTTTCCTGTTGGCAGTGGACAGCTGGCGCAACTTGGCAGCGTGATAGTCGGCGAAGCGCCCGCGGGCTGTTCTAGTTTTCTCAAAGCACGTTTGTGCTTAGTAGTCGATTACCAAAACTATAGCAGGGACTGTGAAGTATGCCTCAAAGCATAGCATTATTTGGAACAGACCCTCGGAACAATCTCCTGCATGGTGCGATACCTGGGATCGTACATGCAGTACGGCGTTCCAAGACACGATGTGGGTTTGTCCGCCCATCCCATTGATTCTCGCCATCTGAGCTGCACCCTGTAGTTGGTCTAGTTGCCGGTCCTTAGAAAAAATCAGTGCCCATGACAATGAGGTCATGATGCTTTTGAAGCATACCGGCGCTCATTGTGTTTTTCGTCCTTTGCAGAAATCTCTGCTGGAACATTTTATGTTTGTGGCTGGCCACAGCCGCTGGGACATTGCCGCAAGCCGCTTGGACCAGTAATTTGCGAAGGCACTCGAAGTTGCGCAGCGGTTCGTTTGCGTGGCCTTCATCGAGGTATGCAGACGTGGTTTTCCAACTGCTGATTTACGGTACCCTTGACGTGCTGCCCATCGTCATGCTTGTGCTCAACATAGTGACTTGGAGGACCGCTGACCGCTGTGGGGCAATGTAGGTGACGACAGCTGCGTGGCTGGAGGATTCACTACATGTTGGCCAGCTCGGTGTTAGTTCTTGCCTGTTTACATGTGGTGCTCTTTCTGATGGCCTGGACGATGGGCCAGCTGCTCGCAACAAGCTTTTCGTCCTGTGTGTCTTCCCATGTTGCCGCTCGTGCCGCAGTCACCTTAGGCAATGTGTCCCTCAAGGCCAAAGCATTTTTGGCTGCGTGGCGACTCAGCCCGGCAATAGCAAGAAGGTGTTGAGAAAGCGTCAAAGTCAGACGCTTGCGGTGATCAGACCCGTTTGTTGACATTGATCTGCTGTGGCTTTGCTGTACAAAAGGAACAGCAACATCCTCCGGGTCTCCCGGCTGGGGACTGGTACTCGCATCTTGCCCATTGGACGCCACTGAGCTGCTACAGGGTTCCTGAATGTCCGTGCTTCACTTTTGCCGCATCGGTACCATTCCGGCATAGTTCGTTGCAGGCTTATCGCGTGAGACCACGCCGGCATCCATGCTGCCAGACCATGAAATTGAAAGCACCGTCGTGGCCGAAGATTTCGGATCTGATTCCAGCGACGAAGAAGAGAGCAGTGACGAGGAGATGAGAGATGTAGCAGGGAAGCATGCACTCGATCTACCAAAAATCCCGAAGCCATCTTACAAGAACGCTTCTCTAAGTTCCAGGACACGGGGCAGTTGCCGAACCAGAGCTTGGAGAACCACGGTCACGTTCTGGTCAACGAGCATTTGGTAAAGAAAGCGGACGCTTCGAGCAAGGTGGCCAGTGAAATCGTGGGGAGGTCTGGGAAAGAAGTGACATCTGAGGAGCAGCTTGCAGCCTGGAGCGGCGACAAGCCGGTTGATGTTTGCTGCTTTGTGTGCACTTGTTTGGGGAAGGTGATGCAGGCAACATCGTATAGGAGTATGGGATGCAAGAGATACGAGAAAAACGGACGTCCTGAGTTCGAGGCGTGCCTTGTTGCACCGCTTACCATTTCATTTGCAACGTGATGCCCCTGCTGCTGGCCCTGGCGGCGACTCTCTATGGCTTGGTTACCAGCAAAGCCGCTGTCGTTGTGATCGGCGCCCAAGTGACCGCCATGATTATCACCCTCACGCACATAGGCATTCGAGCTCGCATGTCTTTTGACAGTTGTTGGTCTTCGTCTTGTTGAGATCCAATCAAGACTGGCCGTGCTCAGGCAAGCCAGTGATCCGCTCGAGATGGTCACAAGAGGCTCGCCTCCGACATTTGGAGGAGTGGGGGGCTCCCCGGTCGCAATTGTTTGTGGGGTGTCGGCCTGGAGCGACATGCACAATGCCCTGTGCATCTGAGGAGATGTTCTGTCTCTTGGCGCAGTTCTTGAAGAGCCGCGTGACTATACCTGTAGGGGGGGCCCTTCACTTCGTTGTTATCCGAGGCGGGCTGAAGTACATGTCCCAGCTGAAGGCACGAGCGCCTTTGTGCCTGATGGTCCCTTGGCCGACTGTGCCATACTGTGCCATTGTGTCAGCCACCTCGGCGCTTTCGCTACTTCAGGTCTTCTTCATGGGCGTTCTAGCTGGATCTTTGGAATGGTGGTATTCCATGTGGTGCTGCTCATTGATCCTTCTGGCAGCCTGTCACACATGAGTCCCCCTCACTTCAGAACCGCTCTTCAGGGCGGCCAAGGATGGCTGGAACTCCCGAAACCGAGAAGGGAACCAGGTGTGAGGAGCCGAAGCCTTGGCCAGCTTCCCCTACTGTACTACTACTGTGGATGGCAAGGACGCTGGCTGAAATGATCCACACCCATGGAACTGAAACCCAGCGCATCCATCCCCAGTTCCCTTCTTGCTGCTCTTGCCAACTAGCCGACAGACACAGGCATGCTTCACGGCCCAGCTTGCGGTACTCTTCCTCAAACCCTGGACCTGGCTGGGTGGAATTCTGGAGAGCTTCAGTTTGACCTTGTTTTGCATCTTGGATGCAAACGGGAGAGAGAGAGAGAGAGAGAGCTCGTAGAGAAAGTTCACACTGACCAAGAGACCCAGTGCGCGTGCGCGCGCGGGGAGGGCGGGGACCCGACTTCCTGTGGCTGTGCAGAAGAAGAGAGAGAGAGAGAGAGAGAGAGAGAGAGCGAGCGAGCGAGTGAGAGAGAGAGAGAGAGAGAGGAAGGAAGAGAGGGGAGGAGCGGCGGGAGGCCTGACTCGCATGGATCAGGTTTGCTTGTCTTGTGGCACAACCCGCCTCTCGTCGACACTGGCGCCATCGACTGGGCAGTTGTTTGCTGGCTTTTGCACGCACTACTTGATTGCAAGGTTGCTGAATCCGTGGCAAGATAGCCTTCTTCTGGGAATCCTCCTCATTCCGCGCGAGTTTGGCTTGCAGAAGCGGTTGGCAGCAGGAGAGCGGATACGGTGCCGTGGGCAGCACTGCAGTGAGGCGTACGTTTTCGCTGCAAAAAGATGTCCATCGTTGCATTTGATTTATGAGCCGAGGTCCTTGGCGCTGTTTGGATTAGGAAGTCTCCGGAAAGCACAGAGCTTGCGAGCTGGTTTTGTCCGTCAGGCTTACCTGGATACGACACGTTGCCCGAGGCTTCCTAGGAGTGTACAAATTTCTTGTAAAGCGACAGTGTCTTGGAGCCCAGGCTTCCAGTTTGCCTTGATCTGTGCCCAGGTTCTGCAAAAGGAATCATTTTCGAATCTTCTCCTGTTTTAGAGGGTTGCAGCTCCCCCACGACGCCGCCGCGCTGGTGAGCGTGCTCGGAACCAAGGTGTCATTTGCAACTGCATGGCTGTGGAGCGGAAATCCGCCACGGATTCTATGTTCTGCTTGATGGGTGACCCGAAGTGCGTGGCTTGGCTGCGTCGGACGTGGCGGCCCAAACGGTCCTGCTCAGTTCAAGGCCAAACTCGCTTTTCCTTCTGAAGGTTTACTATGCCGTCGACTACCGCGGTGCTTTGGGCGGCCGGTGGCCTCTTTGTCAGATGGATTTTCCAATCCACAATGGAGCAACGCTCTCATTAGAAGCTCAGCTGCTATCGTCACTGCATGTCGGTGTGGTTGCAGCGCCCCTGACTTTGAATCTCTTGTACCTCATGATTTGTCTGGGTTTGGTGTTTCGGGTTTGGGAAGAGGGGCTCGTGTTGGCGAATCCTGCATCATTGGCGAGCCTCTTGACAGGTTCGACAACGATTGCAGCGAGCACTTTCGCAACACTGCAGCGCGCGTACGTTCGACAACAGGGGCACGGGACTAATATACACGGGAAAGTCCTCCGCTGCTACTTCAAGGCGCACCGTCGATACTGAACCGAACCTGAAAGCACGATGCATGCGACTGTGGCACTGCGGTTGAATAGAAGAAAATGCGCAAGTCGTTGGACATGAGATGAGGGGTCGGGGCATGTGCGCGAGGTCTGCATCTTAGGTGTGAATGTGTGCGTTGCGCGTCACAGGTCTTGTAGTTGCGTTCTTTGAGGTTGGGCTTTTCGCAAACTTCAAAGCTCCCGAGTTTCCAGCAGTACTCTGGGTGGTTGTTCATTGATCGTTTGCTTCATGGCTTGGATGGCTTCGAGTGTAAGTACAACATGAAATGGGAGGTCTCCCTGCCATGTGTCAGCACATCGCAAACCGGGAGCAAGAGACTGATGTGGATTGACTTTCCATGTTCTGGCCTGGTGTGGTATGCCAGTGTTGCCGCATGCATCACATGAAGTTGAGAGGGGAACCGTCCGAGTCGGGTCCAGCGTGAGATCGTGGCATCTTTTTGCTTAAGTTCTGTCCTTCCTGCACACGATCAAACAGAAGAGTTGAAGTGCATGGGGCATGGGATGGTCTTGCAGTCGAACTTGGGAACCTCTTTACTGGCCATCCCTCGCAAGTTAATTTCCCGGACCTCTGAGGCCGACTTCGGTTTGATGTCTGCCTTCACCTACGACCCTCGGAATGCATCGTCGGCATTCGTCGGCCCGGGAAGGGCAGGCATGGCAGACTTGGGTGAAACCAGGACTGCGAAACTCTCTGAGGAACCCGCAAACGATGTGCAGAACTTGCTGAGCCAATACTTCCCTGGCTGGCGCGTCGCCTACGACCCTTAGCTCAATCCTTGGCTGGTCAAGCGTCGGCAATCCCAACTTCGACTGAGGCTCACCTTCCGCTGGTATTGAGGAAGGGGCAACAAGATGTCCCGGATGTCACCACATTCTTCGAATTTGCTTCTGCGGACAATAGTGTCTAGACTCTGATTGAGATCGTTCCTAAATTGCGAGCGGGCCAAGTTAGTGCCCGGCATGAGGCACCGCAGTTTTCGCCGTGCGCGGCACGACTGATTTCTTCGATGCATTACAAGATATGGATCTCTGGCTGCCAGTGTTCATGATGTATATTTTCGAAAATATGGGCCCCAACGTGGCTTGGCAAAACTGTTCTAGGCTCCGTCTGGTGCAGCTGACGTGACGATTGCAACTGCTAGCATCAGGTTGTGAAGTTTTGGGGCCCTTCAATTGCCTGGATTTGTCGTCGCGTCTACATGCTGCAGGCTGCACGTGGTGTTGTGAAAGCTTTACTGTAGCTGCTATTTCCCTACTAGTTACTAGTTGGGTGAAGGAGCCATAGCGACGCTGTTAGTTGAAGCTCCATCGGATCGCCACTCGTTGCATTGCGACGTGCCTTGGTGGCTCCCAGACCAGCAAACCTGAATAGACGAGCGCCAGGAGTTTGTCGATTCGAAGCTTTGTCAGGATGCCAGGTTCACCCTGACCTTTATGCACCTGCTCGATGAGGTGAAAGCGCGAGCCTGGCCTGTCAATGGCCGGAGGGGCTCCATGGTGTAGGATTCTCGGGCACTAATCGTAATAGGCCTGGATGCAAAAAAGGGCTTGGGGCATTTAGGGTCCGGTTTCAAAAGGGTTTCGGGATGTGGGCCGTGGTTGATGCATTCACCGAGTGCCGTAAGGAATGAAAAGTCACCCGGACCGGAATTTCTACATCACTGGGCGCTTGGCCGAGATCAGCTGCAGGCCATCTAGCGGCTCTTAGGCATTTACACGCGCAGCTGCAAGGCACTCTTTGGGCGGCGGCATCGCAAAGCTCGTTGCTGCCGAAGTTCAGCGAGAAGAGCTGCAACATGCAGGTGGGAAAATTTGGTGAGGTTCTGTTGCGACCGTGGCACATGAAGTGCAAGGGCATGAGCCCGCTTCATCATCATTCTATTTATTGTTTGTGGCATGACTGGGTCAGTGTACTGTAGAAAGGAGATGTGCTCGTGCAGATTGTAAGGCCAGTGGTAGGTTGGGGTGATGGTGACGGTGACGATGAATAGAGACTGGCGGCTGAGCAGACGGACAGCAATGCATGATAGTTGCGACAAGACACTGCAAAGGGTGGTAGTACTGCTACTCATGACTAAGGCAGTTTGGCGGAAGACTTTGATGCTACTGTGGTGACGTTGCTGTCAGTGATTGCAGTGGATGGCAGTGCCTGTGTTGGTGGTGTTTGCTACTGCTTTCACAACAGCCTCCAGTAGATCACAACGGCATCCCACTAGTTGTGTGCTCTGTCGGTTCTTGTCACATTCCAGACATGGCGGAGCTTGGAGCAACTTCCTTTCTTGTTTGTCATCCGCTGTGTGTGGGTTTTTGTCAGTGCAACCAGGTGCAATAGCGTAGAATGCACACTGCAAGGTCGGCATGTGGAAATGACTGCCGTGGCGTTCGCAGCACCAGGCCTCCGAAGCCGAATTCCGAACTGTCATTATGTGGCAACAGGTTTCCAGAGGAAGATCCAGATATACTGCAGAAGCTGTAAGAAAGACTTTGCATCCACGACGACATGGGGCTTGGGGTGCACGGCATGTGAGTCCCACGCGAGGTATTGGGGTGGCTGAAGCCCTGCTGTTCGGCGAGGACAAGCTGTCGACGAATCGCTACACCTCCGTCACGGCAACCCGGCAGAAGCATTCCGATTCAGGGTTCTTGTTTGCTCAGGTTTGCCTTGTCTCGTTCAATAGGAATCTGTGTCTCGGGGTTCTTGTTGGCTTTCCTGCCATGTCCTGGGGTTCTTTTCTAATCCGGCTTGCATGCGCACTGCGTTGCACTTTTGCTCCATCTTGGTTTGTCGCAAAGAATCGCGTCTTCTGTGGGAGTGCTGCTCATTTGCTGTGACAAACACAGCTTGCGAC